>LZPO01077263.1:0-10137 GCA_001675575.1 Neotoma lepida
TTTTCTTAATGATTAGAGACAGAAAATATTATTCCATGAAGCAGATAAAATAAGGCTTCCTCTGTGACATTCTTGCAGTAAGTCCTAGTATCTTTGTGTCCTCACATCATATACAGGTCGCCTATGTGGTTCCAGGCCACACAGTGACAATCTAACAGAGTCCTTTGCTTAGGAAACCTTCTGCAAGATCCAGATCTACAGTAAAGTTCAGTTACCTGAGCCTGCCATGCCCATCTATTAGAGTCAGCTGAGCCAAAACTCACTCCAGACAGGTGTCAGACCAGGAAGTTAAGTCAAACAGAATTATTCCAACTAAATCCATCTCTCAAAGGAATTCCACCAAGTAACCCCAGCTGACAATTTTCCGAAGAGGAAATGGCTCGACTGAACCCTGACCAAATCTACAACTCACAAAAGAATGAGACACAGTACACATTGGTGCCTATTATTTAAAGCCATGAGGTTTAGAGAAACTTTTACATATTAATAAATATACCAAAGATGTCCATCTTGTGNATAAGGAAACAGACAGTATAAGACTTTCTCAAGAAAACTTCTTTAATAAATGATAAATATTTAAAACTTCTTTTCAACTGCACATTATTTTCACTATGAATAATAACATTGTAACTCAGATTTCCTACAACAAAATGCCTGAGATAAATGTATAAATGAATTTAAAGGTGTCAGTCCATGGACAACTGGTCCTAAGACTTTTGAGGTGAGAGAAAACCAGCAAATCATGTTGGCGTGTATGTTTTAGAGCAATACTGCTCATCACATGGTGGCTAGGAAGCACAGAGACAAGAGGAGCTAAAGTCCCAGTATAAAAACATAGTCCTAGTTACTTAACTTCCTTCCATTATACTGTGCCTTTTCTATCACTCTCCCAGGAGTGCCAACATGCATACAGGCCTTTTAGAGGCATCCCACCTCAGCTANCAAAGACTAATGTTCACTTCACAATGCAATATGTATTCTGTCCACTGCCAAGACTCTCCAAAGTCTTCACCATTCCTGAGCTGCTTAAAAGTACAAATTTAATCTTTCCTTAAAGACTCAAAGCAGACCCTGTAAAAATAAAAAAGGAAGTTACATATCTGTCCCAGCATATAATGGTGAAAGAAGAGTGGTTTGTTTTACCAAAGGAGAAAATGGAGAACAAAGCAAAAGAGAGACCTAGTAAGGCAAACACTAAAACCTATCTCCATGTCTTATCTGAGACAAAAGGCAGAATGTGGGCTCCTAAATGCTTAGGCAGCCCTGCTGCTAGGACCTTCTTGGACACAGTTCTTTGGTAACTCTGGTCACTTTGTAAATTCTCTCTGCCCACCATTTATAGTTTTGCTCAGTAGATATTCTACACTCCAGATCTAACTTTCTGGAGTCCTTGATGAAGCTGTAATTCACACTAAGGAATTCAAGCATCACCATTGGGGGGTTTCTTATAGGGGCTATGAACATACAGTGTTCATCCTGTCACCACAGGCATCTTTGAAATCTAGATGGAAGCTTCCAAGACTCTATAAGTCTTGCATTCTTCATTCCTGAAAAACCAGCATCACTGTGGCAATGCCAAGTTAAACTGATGTTCTCAGCTGTTCCTGGACTGCTTGAGCCATTAGTGCAGTAGCTTATGGGTGCTTTGATTATTAACACGGAGAATGACTCCCATGGAAAGAAGCCCCTCGTGCAAACATGTTCCCTGGGGACCTCTTCTCAAATGGAAAGTTTATATTTTGGTGTCTTTGAGTCTATTATGTGTACTGTCTTGCCATTTCTGAGTTCCCGTTGAGGTATTTTTGTATCGCCATATTGCAATGACTTGAACAGTTTTTAAAAGGTTAATCTCTTTTAACTGCACTGTCCTTAGAGACACCTTTAAAAGAGATTTTTTTTTTCCTGGCCAAACTTCAAATTTTCCTAAATGTTTCTATCCTTCTTGTATTCACTCTGCATTCCGATAGTTCAGATAAAAACAGCAAGTAACAGCTATTTCAGTTTAATGCTGTGATATTTTGAAATTCCCTCAGCAGAAAAATTAGTATAGCACCTTATCTCAGGGCATGAATTTAATGAGTTCATATTTTTGCTGAAATATCATAGGGTAGCCTATGGTAAATTTCCGATGAAGTTCATTTTTCATGAATCCTCATAAGTATGACATTTAATGTCTGCATTATTTTCATAATTTTATTCTTGGATACTAGCAAAATCTCCCATTCATCTCCACTTATAGCATTCTAGTCTTCTTGTACAATCCTTTCCAAACTCCCCCAACAAGACAACCTTAAAGACTTTTATATCTTATCTTAGTTCATAGCAACAAGGCCATATCTCTATACCAATTTTCCATGTTGTTTGACAGCATTCCTGAGATGATCAGCTTAAACACAGAAACATTGTTTGGCCCAGTTCATCTGGATCATTACTTTAGGAGTTCTGGTGAGGCAAAGCATCGTGAGGGAACATGGCCTAGGAAGCTGCTTAACNCATAGTATCCAGGAATCAAGAGGAGAAGAGGCAGTCCAGGGCCTTAATATTTCCAAGCATGTGTCCAATGAAATATCTCTTAAAAGTGCCACCATATCCCTTTAGCACCAAACTGAAGATCAAGCAATTAACACTTGTGCCTTAGGAGGTATCACAAGTTCAAACTGTGATATACCCCAAAGCCAAATAGTGGGCTGATTATTATAAAAGGCCTTTGTTGTTGTCACACACCCTTATTTATCCCTCATACAACAACACATAAAAAAATCAGATTGCTGAAGCTGAGGAAATGGAATAGACTTCAAGTACTTTGTAGGGTATACTTTCTTTTCTACTAATTATTTGAGAATTTCATACAATGTATTTGGAACATAATCACCTCTTCAGCTATTCCCTCATCTCCCAATCACTGCCCCCAACCCTTTTCCTCCCAACTTTGAGATTACTTCTTATTTTCCTTCTTTCCCAATCAAATTTAGTGTGTGTTTCCCAGGTAGTCTTGGGATTGGGGACTGCTTGGTCTGTAGTCAGGCTACCAGGAGCCACATCTTAAAAATGAAAATACAAAAACAATCTGACTTTTTTCTCTGGATAACTTCAAGGGAGCAGTGTTTCCCAGACACCACAGGGCAGATGTTCATGTGCATTCATAAATTAAAACAGCATGCACAAGACCTGCAAGCTTCACCCAGACAAAACCCAAGCAGAGTGCGAAGGATGTCGATGCACCATCCTACCCCTAGCTGAGGCTATACTTTCTTTTAAAGTTGAATATCGACACTGGAATAATCTCTTCTATAAGGCAATTTACCTAATCCATATTTTTTCCATTTGGGGTAATTATTAACTAACTTGTTAGCACATATTGTACATTATCTCACTTACCTGTGAGCTACACATTGTTCTGTAGAAGTTTTATTCATATGTGTCTATAGATGAGGGANAATGACCTCAAAGAAATTGGCAGAACAAGTCATACATGTTCCAGAAAAAAAAAATTCTAGGCAGCATAAAAGCAACTCAGAAGCACTAAAAATAATAATGCTTTTAAGTAAATTTTATCTGATTTTTCTTCACATCTTCAAGGATTATCACAAAGACTGTTAGCAAAGTCCAGTAAAGAATTAAAGCAAAGGTGAATAGGATCATGAGTGGTGGAGCAGATGCTGCTGAGAGCTGCAAATTCTCTTAAGGGAAAACCAGCTGAGTTTACTGACATATGAGGTAAGTTGTGAGAGAGTGAACTGGGAATCAAAACTGAGCTCAGCATTCTTACCTAAATAGAGGCTAATTGGAGTGGCCAGTAACAGAGACAGGTTGGAGTTAGGTCAGGGCTACCCCATTGGAAGAATACAATCATGAGAATACAGATAGCTGTATATACAGAAAGAGTTGTGGCTATATAGTAAATAGAAAACATAATTTATCATAAAGGGAATCCAACTGTGGGTACTCATGCACTGTTAAAATAGCTGATGTATATTTGCAGTCTTAGAGCCCCTTTGGATAAATGAACTATGTCAGCATTTGCATAGAATGTGTTTTAGGTAAAGAATAAGTTACAGCTGTAATTACAGTTCTAAGGAGAATGGAAAAATAGATAAGGCCCAATACATTTCGGATATATTGATGAAACATATACCAAAGAACTGTGCTGTTTTTGGAGTTTATCTGCAATATGACTCCATTGATCATTGATCATTGGTCTAAGTCTAGCTGGGAGGTATTTCATAGAAGCAATTAACATTTATAACTGCACAGGGAGATTTTCTTAGATATTTGGATGGGCCTGAATCAAGCAGGTATAAGTCTAAAAGTTTCTATATCTATCTATCTATCTATCTATCTATCTATCTATCTATCTATCTATCTATCTATCTATATCTAGCCATCTCTATCTACCCATCTCTCTCTTTCTATCTATCTCTCTATCTATCCATCTCTATCTATCCATCTCTCTCTATCTCTATCTATCCATCTCTCTTTCTATCTATCTATCTATCTATCTATCTATCTATCTATCTATCTATCCATCTATATCTATCTATATCCATATATCTAAAGTAAAAAATAAATTTAAAAAATTTTAAAAGTCTCTGAAAATAGAGGCCATTTCCCTAAGGAAGAGTCTATGCCAGATTCAATTCAATTCAGAGTTCCAGCCTGTCTTTCCTTTGGCCAGCCTATGAATGCTGGACTTGCCAAGCCATCCAGTTGAAGCAATCAGTGTGAGAACTGGAACAAATCTTTTCTGGCTGATCCCTGGCTGATATGGTAGAAACTACAGAGAAAGGTTGTCTACAGCAGGTGTCAGGTGGTGAAAAATGAGGGGTGGGAAAGGATGAGCAATGAGATAGGGACAATAATGGCAAGGTGAAGACGATATTGGAAGTTACTTTTTCTGCAGCCATTGGGCTTCTGCCTTTCTTGTTTGGATATCAGCCATTCCTTGAGTTTGACTTACTGTGTGTCTCCCAGAGCATTCTTCTAGAGAGAAAATACCAGGTTAATACAAACTCACAGAGAATGGGAGCTTTGACCTTAGCAGAGTGATATATTGATAGCCACAGATAAACTGCATGTGATATCTTTGTCCTTCTCATGAGTGAGTTGACATTAAATCTGGCCATAAAACTTACCTGGATCAGTGAGGCAAACTGAGCACAGTAAATTATTGATTTGTTGTATAATTTTCCTGTAAAGGAACCTAGCTTAGACTCATTGAACCACTGTGAGGATGAAGAGAGGCCCAGCCTTCTGCCTAACCTGCTAAACAGCCACCAGCTACCCATCAGCTAACACATTCACACAAGTGAAAACATGTAGGAGAAATCATCCACCCAAGCCTTAAAACCGTGAACAAATAAACAAAAAGNTTGTCTTCAAATCTACGGAATTTTGGGTGGTTAGTGATAGTTAACTGATAATCTATAGTTAACTAACAGTTAACTCATCTATCTCTGAAGAAAAACCTCCCCAGCAGGAATGATGCAGTACCAACATGAAATGTTTATCATATCAATTTTTATTATTTCTTTTATTTTTGAGATTATAATTACATTATTTCTCCTTTCCCTGTCCTCCCCCCAAACCTCCCCAGATATCTATCCTTGTCTCTTTCAAATCCATGGCCTCTTTTTTCACTAATTGTTGTGAATACAATATGTATGTATCTACATACATTCTAAATATAATCTGCTCTATCTGATTAATGTTATTCATATGTGAGTTTTAAGGCTGACCATCTGGTATTTGACAACGTTTGTGTGCTCTTCTGTGGAGAAGAATGTTTCTCCCATTTTCAGCATTCCTTACTTATCTATAGTTCTTTGTGTAGGGTTTAAGGCCTTGTGCACTTTGTCTTATCCACTTTGGCATGTCTGCTGTGTCTTTGTTCGGCTCATGTCTAGATAGTAACATTAGAGAGACTTCATGAGTGTAGCTTCTGACATCACTAGGAGACACTGGTTGTTACAATCCTTCTGTCCCTTTTTCTGCAATGATCCTTGAGCTTTTGGGGGGTAGGAATTGTTTTATTGATGTATGCATATTGAAATGGAACTCTACAACACTGCATTTTTATTTCTTTTGTGTGTATGTGCATATTTTCTTTCATTTTTGAAATAATAATAATACAATTAAATAGTTTCTACTTTTAGTTTACTCCCTTCAAATCCTCCCTTGTACCCCTCTTTGTTCTTTTGATTTTTTAAGAGAACATTCTCTAGGCTGTTCACTTTGGGATTTATAATGGCTAGAATGTAAATGCTTTTAAGTTAATGTTTTATGTGGAACAGAATACAAATTGAATAAAACAATTATCATAGAAAAAGCAAGACTATAATCATTGCACACTTAAGGAAAATGAAGGATAGATCACAATAAGATTCTTACATAGATTCTTACACAATAAGATTCTATAAAATCAAACTCCAGAATACTAAAAATAATAGTTTGTGTTGCCCAACACACTGTAAAGTTGTACTTGATCTTTAAATCAGACACACTCTGGAGTGCAGGTCTCAAGATATAATTAATCCTCTCTGAAGATATATGGCTTTGCCTGCTGATATAGGCCTGCAAACCTTCCAAGTGCATACATGGGATATGGTAGCNATTGTTCTCTGGATCATGTTCACCACATCTCTCTGGCTCTGATGCTTCTGGGTTAAATTCAGCTAGTCAGGGCCCAGTGTCCCTGTTCCCCATGTTTCTATTGTCCTAAGTTTATCAGCACATACTCTCTAGTTACACTTTCTCTTTAGACCTCTAACGTTCCTCGCATTTTCTACCATGTTAATAGACTCAGCTCTCCTAAGAGCTAGATGACCTAATGGATGTGCAGGCCGATTACTAGTCACCATGGCTCTTTCGTCTAATTTCAAAATATGACTTTTAGAGATTTAACAAAATTTTTACTTGACCCTCCTTCTTCCTACCCCAATTCTCTGAGGGTTAGACAGAGCACAGCATTAGAAAGTTCTTCCCTGTGGTCTTTTCTCTTTACTTGTTTTATTTATTTATTTATTTATTTTGGTTTTTTGAGACAGGGTTTCTCTGTGTAGCTTTGTGCCTTTCCTGGAACTCACTTGGTAGCCCAGGCTGGCCTCGAACTCACAGAGATCCGCCTGCCTCTGCCTCCCAAGTGCTGGGATTAAAGGCGTGCGCCACCACCGCCCAGCTTCTTTACTTGTTTTAAATGATCATAAAACCATGTTTTATAAAATAGGGTCTCAGTGTATTAAGGAAATTATAGTAAAATGATTAAGTTAATTTAGATTCAAATGAACAAGGGTTTTAAGCTGCCAGGATACTATGGGTAAGTTATATGACCATCTTCATTTCTTTTGATTGCTTGTTGGAAATGAAGTGGTGAACATCTTATGAGTAAAGTCAAACTTGTAGGATACAGTGAATGATCAGTGGCGGTGGTTGTCTTCACATGTTTGTTCAAAGGTACCAATACGACCAGCAAAGATACCCCAAATTCCACAAGGATCAGTAAATCTCAGGTAGGAAATGCCTTTTTATCTCTTTCCTTGTGGAGAGGAACTCTGGAGTGGATTTGATGAACTTTTCCTCTGGGTTGCTGTGTTGAAATTATCTATTAAAGGCTGTTACCAGGAGAGGCAGTTTCTTTGCTCCTGGTAAACCTCACACATGGCCCTTCCACATACTTTCTTCATGGCTTAGCTTTTATACATAGAGCCTCTAAGTAAGAGCTTTGTGGTGCCTACACAAAATGGGGTCCTCTGAAAACTAAAAGCCAGTGTGTGCTGGACGTTGCTGTGGTAGACATCTTAGCAAGATCTCANGAAGCAAATTCCCAACTCTCTGTTCTCTGAAACTTAAAGATACATGTGAACAAACCAGATTTCTAAGTAGAGATTCTATTTAAAGGTTCAGACTGATGTAATGAGACAAACATTGACCTTGGCACCAGGATACTCATTTCCATTTGAAAATACTTTTGCCCCTATGGTTTTCCTCTCTGTGCTTCAGTTTCCATATTGGGAAATTAGAAAGCAAAATCAAGAAGTCTTTACTTGCTTTAAATGACGTGACAAGAGAAGGCCCAGGTGGGTAATGCTTGTGACCAGGCTTCCTACTGTAAATATTAGTGTGTATGTGAATCATATTTGCCTGGAAAACATTAAAATGCTCATAATCGGGCCTCTTCTGGAAGTATGCACTTAGACCTACAAATCTAAATATTAATCATGTNTGTAGAGATCTTCAAGCAATATGCAAACAGCACTTTTACAACTTGTATAATTTTTATATATTATATACTTTGAGTTCCACCAATGGTTATAAAATAGTAAATGTACTAAACTTTCTCTAGTATTTGAAAATATCAGATATGAATATTACATAGATTCACAATATCTCTTTCTTCCTTGCTATTTTTGGCATACCAACAAGTAAAGACATATCCTCACTCCTTCCACAGCCTCATATTACGTTGTTACCTAAACACAGCTGATGCTGACTACCAGGAGGAAGACAGTTAGAGGGAATGGAAGTAATGGAATCAGGTTGGTCTTTCTTTTGTCTTGAGTGAGCTGCAAAGCACCANTGACATGTGGTTTCTCCTCAGCTGCAGAGCTGAAGCCATAAGAAAAATCTGTATGTCTCTTAAACAGCATTGCAGGCCTTNTATCAAGTATTAAACAGGGAAAAGTGTTTTCAGTCTTCTTGCCAGGCTGTGAGCCATAGGTTTTTTTCATACAATTTATAGACCAGAAGCAGATGTTAGGATTGGTTACCACTCACCACAAACACAAACCCATCTGATCTCTCCCATACCAGCACCAGAAAAGACATCTGCATAACTGATAACTAGGTTGTTGTTGGGAACCACAAAGGACCACATGGAAGGCCAGAATCTAGATCTCTCTGTCTCTTACCATTTGATTCCGAGTAACCAATATTAAATAGATATGGGGGAATTACTACATACTGCTGGGGAATTAGGTTAAATATATATTTTTTTCCATATCAGTAGGAGTCAGAAAAACAGGAATTGACTGGGTTCTTATCTCTTTCAGGAAGTTCAGTAGGCAATAGAAGTACTGTATTACATTCTGAAAGTTTTGTTTCAAGTAATTCAGACCAGTTTGAAATACCTCTTTTGCCTANAATGGACAGAAAATTTCAGGAAAAAACAAAACAACAACAACAACAACAANANAAAAACCCACCAAAGTGAAACCTGCATGTACGTACTGCTGCTAAGCAGACAAGATAAGCACACTAAGATCCCAGTGATGAAGAAAGTTCAGAAATAAGATGCTCACACTTTGAACAACTTTAATTTCCTAATTTGAAAATGGTTATGGAGAAATTAAGGTAGTGAGTAGAACTTCTGGAAAGATCAGTGAGAAGAACAAAAACCAGAGACCAGAGTCCATGAAAAGTGAGGAGGCCCAAACTGGAATACTATAAGGTTATGATACTTCAAGAATGAAAGTCAACCAAAAGAAACCAGCCCCTCTAGGGTTTCCATTTTCCATGGTCTGTATCTACTAAGATAATCAGCTTCACTGACCACATATCAGAAGCAAGTCCATACTATGTGATAAGATCACCTACACCTAAATTATTACTATATATTTTTCATGCAATCTTTCCAACAAGTGGCATCAGGCTAATTGGATTTACAGAAAACAATGGCTGAGAATTTATTTCACGCTCATATACACAATAGTCCCGGTATTCAATAAAACTAAAGGCAAAAGACAAATGAGTAAAACTTCTGAATACTAATAGAAGCAATAATTGCCCAAGCAGACAACATCAGATGTATTAAAATTAATATTTCTTTAAGAAATGAAACCCCAAAATGACTAACACCATTTACCTAAAAGTTAGGATACTCCAAGGGGATTTGTGGTAGGTTATAGAATTTCCACAAATCAGTAAGCAAAGCTCAGGCAAACAAACAGGAAAAAAACAGACAAAAGAATTNAACAGATGCTGTCCTTCATCTATTTACAAAAGGATGTTTTAGTATATTGTTTGAAATGTTCTGGCCATCCTAAGAAAAAGAGTTCAAACTGGTCTGCATCACCCGAAATACAACTTTCAGAATATAATTTAATACTCATATTGCCTACCAAACTTCCCGGAAGAGATTAAAAA
>LZPO01077263.1:11250-22599 GCA_001675575.1 Neotoma lepida
GGAGAATGGTAAAGGAACACATCCAAGTGTACCCACACTCAAGAAAACATGCATATATACAAAAATAACAAAGAATCCCAGCCTTAATGCTGGAGATGAGCACTTGACAAGCACGCAAAAGGCCCTAGCTTTGAGTTTCATTTCTGAAAAAGAGAGGAGAGAAAGGAAGTTGTGAGGGTTTGAAAAAGAATGGCCCCTGAGGCTTGGACCTGTCTCTATCAAATGTACCTTACCAAGGGAGGCCTTACCTTCTTGTAGGTGGGAACGGGAGTGGGTTGGGAGGGGGAGGCTGGATGGGCGGGAGGAGTGAAGAGGGGGATCTTTGGTATGTAAAATGAATTTTAAAGAATATTTTCTTAAGGAAAAAAAAGAATGCCCCCTGAAGACTTATATATTTAAATGCTTAGTCCTCAGGGAGTGGAACTATTTGAAAGGATTAGAGCATTAGGAGGTGTGTCTTTGTTGGAGTTTGCATGAATTTGTTAGAGGAGGGTGTGTCACTAAGGGTGGGATTTGAGATTTCAAAAGCCCATGCCTGGCCTACGCTCTCACTGCTTACAGATCAGGATAGCAGTTACTGTTCAAAGCACCTGCCTGCATGTTGCCATGCACCCAGCCATGATGATAATGAACTGAAACTGAAACTGTAAGCAAGCCCCAAATTAAATGTTTTCTTTCATAAGAGTNGTCTTGGTCATGGTGTCTCTTCACAGCAATAGAGCAGTGACTAAGTCAGAAGGAATGAAGAACTAAAGTAAGGGAGGGAAGAAGAAAGAAAAGGGGAATGGTAGATAGAAGAGAAGATAACCCCAATACTAAAACCCTTTTTGTTTAATTTATATAAAACATTTTTAAAAAGGAGAAAACTAGACCTTAGTGTTAAAGTTCAAGAGCAAAGATTGTTGGGAAGGGAATGTTTAAACTCTGGAGGGGACATTGAAGGATCTGTTTCTCATTACTATTCTATTTCTTGACATGAGTAGGAGTTACATGGTTGTTTTCCCTTCTGATCATTCNTGGAGTACTTAGATGTTTTCCTCTATTATAAAACTCAGGTTCGATACAGATAGCTGAATGTTAACTTTAAAAATTAACATTGCATCTTTCTTGTCAGCAGCTCATTTTTAAAACTATTCTCCTTTACTTTAGATCACAGCTCCCTGAGCGCCCTGGCTCATGTCAGCTACAAGATTAATTACAGCCATGGTCTTCACTGAATGAAAAGCATTAGGACTGGGACCCATGAGCATTTTGGGTTTTGTTTTGTTTTTTTATATCCCTAGGTGCTTTGTGGTAGCCAACAATGAAAAGCACTTCACTGGGGTCTTCCTCGTCTGCAGTTATAAACACAAGGCTGTTTTTACCACTATTGTGTCTCATTTGTATTCATTAATATAAAGCATTTATACAAGGTAAAACATGCATTATTGTTCTCATTTCCATAAATATTTCTATAAGCTTATTTTTGTAATGAAAGGTGGTTGATATTTGAGTAAAACTGATCTTCTCATTATTAACAGAAATTTTCTTCATAAATCATTACATATAAAATGAATTTCTGTTATATTTGGGATACAGAATTTTGTTATCTCAATAAAAATTTTGCTGGGATTCATGAAAAATTAATTAAAACAGTAAAACTTAGAGTACAATAATTCTGGTAACTTTGTAACTATTATTATCTCTTTGCTCTTATATCTGGGAATAAGAATTTCACTCAGTTTACATGAGCTTTCAGAATTAGACATTGTGCATNTTACAGTATTATTATCACAGTATGTGGAATCTTAAGTTGTCCCCTAAGATTTCTGACAATCCAATGAGCATGCACTGTCTAATGNTAGGGGCAATAATTTTGACTGATTAATAGTTGTCATTAGGTTCACAGGTAGTTGACCTTAAGAAAGAGAGATCATTCAGATGAGCCTTTCAACCCTTAGTATTTTGTTTTTCAGTTGGTACCAAGTATCCAAGAGATGAGTCTGTCTAAACAGAGTGAGAGTCAGCATTCATTTCATAAACTGCCAATAGAAAGGGGAGACTCGAAGGAATTCAGAGTNGTCCCCAGCTGATAGCCANCAAGGAAATGAGACCATAGCACCACAATCCCTAAGAACTGACTTCTTCCAACAGCCAGTGTACCTCAGTCCCAGCAGATAGCTGGACATCAGTATGTGTGCCTTGAGTAGAAAACCTCACTGTGCCATACCCATACTTGTGACTGATAAAAATGAGTGGGAGGATGGGTCTTCTGTTTCAAACTGCTCAACTATGACAATGTATTATACTGCAATAAAAAGTGAACAAATTTCAGTGCCTAGGAGTAGAACATGACTGTCACAAATAACTAAAAATGAGAACTGACCTGGGAACGGAGCAGGAGTAAGTTGGTTTTTGGAGAAGAATGGTGAGTACTATACTAGGAAAAGCTTATGTTGCCTCAAACACTTTTAGTAGGAGTGTGAATATTCAAAATGCCACTGACACTGTTGCAAAGTGGAAAAAAGTGCTGGATGCTTAGTGTGGGATAGTACAAATTGTGTCTGCAGTTTGTGTGTGTGTGTGTGTGTGTGTGTGTGTGTGTGTGTGTGTGTATGATGTAAGGGAAAACAAAATTTATGAAATTGATAAATATGTATACAATGGATACAGAGCTAAAGGGATATTCAAGCAAAATGTAGAGACAAGATTCAATCTGGTTCTTTTTGTTGCTTAAAATAAAATGTGATGGTATAGGTGTAAATGAGGACAGGGAGAGAGAAATGGGAGGCTGCTTAAGAAGAGATTTGCTGGAGGTATGCTTTATACTCTATTCTAGAGAAAAGGCCTATGATCTGACCCTACAGTCCTGTGATGAGACCTAGGAAGATCACAAGGTCAGAATGTCCATCCAAAGGAAATTAAGGGTGTGTCAAGTAGATCCTCTCACTCAAACCACATCCTCTAGGGAGCTTTCAAGGGCTGTCTTTTAGCCACCAACCAGAATCAGGATTGGCAAGTTATTATTNCAGAAATCTGTGCCTATGGCTTTTGTCTAGCATAATGAATCTCCCATAACATACACACAGGGCTCTTAAAATTATGTTAGTAGAAACACTTCCAGCATAGACAAGACTTGAAAGACTGAAAAACTAAAGAAATTTCTAAGCCCCTAAAATTCTACTGAATACATACAAAAATTCTCAGCTACAAAAGCTATAATTTTTCGTGATTGACAGGAAAATCCTGCGACACTGAGAGTACAAGATGGCCAGGAGACAGCCAGGAGTCACGAAGGCTTACTCCCAGGCTTGGAGGCTGAGTCAAAGGACTCTGAGTGGTTCTATCCACCTGGTCTCCAAAATGACTTTACACTACTGACTGCTTTTCATTGTCTTTCTACCATTTTGGTATAGGAATGCCTATAACGTCTCTATGTCCATCTCATGAATGTAAGTTGGGAGTGTTAGAAACAGACTANAATGTTTGGAACTTTGAGCTGATTATCATCTAATGTAACTCTTAGCTTGGGAGATGGAGGGCAAGAAATAAACCAGAATGAGAATGGAGTCCCCTGTAGGTTAGCACAAGTAAGGCAGTGAGGAGTGCTCACAGAGAACTTAAAAATTTCTAAAGAGAAAACATCCAAGAAATGCATTCATAAAAAATTTCTGCCTCTGTAATGCAGACTTTTTTTCTTTTTGGAAACACATTTGAAAGAGGAATCCTTCAGAAAAATGAAAGTGTGCTTGGAGATCTCACAGACAAGTCTCACCCGTCATGGATTATTATCCTGTGGATTTAAAGGTTCTACACCAGAGATGCAAAGATCTTTCTTTGGTNATAATTTTGGGGCTGGCATCTTGGTTGGCAGTCTTCATCAAGAGCTCTTTGAAGTTGCAGAAATCATAAGCTCTCTCTCCTCTATTGCAAGGAATGTGATAATGGCTCTGTGTTTGTATTTACTCCTGTCTTGTAGATTTAAGGCAAGTGTTTAATCAGTACTGTGTACATGACAGCATTTTAAAACACAAATGAGGAAAGCATTTTCTCTCTAATAATCCTTTAACTGAAATGAATGTCTTTTCCCCTGGGGTTTTTATTGTATCATATATTCAACAGTAATAAGGCCATTTTTCCTTTGATTAACAAAATCTAGGGTTGTATGATTTTAAATTCCCACATGTGTATTAGTTGCTTTGGACACAATCTCCTGTCCTGTAACTGATAATAGTGTCTCAGGGACCTATGAAGAAGGAATCTTTCAGCCTTACTGTGGATTGAATAATTTTCTGAATGTGCTGGCTCTACTCCACTGCTGCTTNTGTTCTTCTTGGTCTTCCCATGATTGGCATTTCCAAAATGCTGAGGTTTCCTGCTGTAATTGGCCTGGACTGTCACAAGTAGCCTCTCCTGGGCTCTCTTCAAGGTGCCAAGCCTCAACTTCTCTGCATGATTCATTTAATCCTGGGGCTTCAACTGCTACTGAAGCNGCACCTTCACCATTGCCTCTCCTAGCTTCCCACAGTGCCAAGCCCAAGCTCTATGACCCCTTCATGCCTTTAAAACCAATGCCTCCTGGGTGACTTTTGCACTACCAAGTTTGGCTGTCAGCATTAGGCACACCCTTGGCCACTTCCGAAACACAGTTTATGTGTGCTGATTCATAAAACACTTATCAGAAGATTTTACCTCAATGATGCCTGTCTCTTCTTAATCACTGCTAGTTTCTCAGCTGCAACTTACCAGCATTAACCAGTGAAGCAAAGGTTTCACTTTAAGTGTTTCTGGTCTCTTGTTAATCACAACTGATTCTTCATCCTTAGCCAACCATAACCATAGATTCTTAATTCAAAATATGTAACAGCCCCAGTAGAGTCTTTAAGTGACCCTCAAACATACCTCTGGAACTTCACAAGCCAGGTCTCTGTCTTCTATATTTCTCTGAATATTCTTATATTTGAGCTCCCACAGAACAGCTTATCAAGCTTTGAACACTCAATAGCTTTTCTTTCCCAAAGTTCCA
This sequence comes from Neotoma lepida, assembly GCA_001675575.1. Lineage (NCBI taxonomy): Eukaryota > Metazoa > Chordata > Mammalia > Rodentia > Cricetidae > Neotoma > Neotoma lepida. Next base: position 16,256 of record LZPO01077263.1, read on the forward strand.
AAATCCTTCCACANTCCTCCCAAAACAATATTATAAGGTCTATCACAGTCATATCCCATTCATGGTCCCAATTTACCTTAGAGTTACTATTACTGTGATGAAACACCATGACCAAAAGCAACTTGGGAGGAAAGGGTTTATTTCACTCACAGTTCCATATATGTAAGTTCAGGGTAATGTTACAATATTACTATCAACATTTTAATGACCTTGATCTATTTTAATGCACATTCTTCTAGAAATTGAATTGAAAAACGATTCTATTAGAAGAAGGCAGTCTTGTCTTACTGTGGTGAGTCTTGCTCTGTCCTACCAGCCAGCTCCCAAATAATGACATGGAGTCTTCTTATTAATTATAAAATCTCAGCCTATTGCTTAGGTTTGTTTCTAACTAGCTCTTATAACTTCAATTAACCAATGTCTTTTAATCTATGTTCTTTTACGCGGCTCAGTTGCTTTTACTTTGTAAAGCCCATGCTGCTTGTTCTGCATCCCTGGCATCTCCANCCTTCTTCTTCCCAGCATCCTCTGAGTCTGGAAATCCTGCCTAGCTATTGACCATTCAGCTTTTATTAAATCAATCAGAGTGACATATCTTTACACAGTGTAATCAAATATCTTAAAACATCTTACCATGCTAGAAGAGGATAACACAAGAAAGTCTACAACACTACTTGTCCACTCTACAACCACTGATACCAGTTTGTCCCCCTCAAACTATGGCCACAGGTTGACCAGTTCGCTACTCTTCCTCCCTCCACAAACTCCAGGCACTGATATTTGTGCCCCAGCTACACTAGAGCTTACATGCAAGACACATGCTGTGCACTCCATCCTACCCTGTCATGGCATCTTTTGCNTCTGTACCTCTGAAGGGAGCTGTTATAGTTCTTGTCTTTGCTTTCCCTGTATGAATTTTTTTAGTGCATTGTTACTTACTCCAAGTCACATGCTGAGAATATGGCAGCAAGTCCTCTGTGCTTTAGGGTATTAGTGTATTCAGAATAGTCCATCTCTTGATGATACAGGGGAAATCAGGGTTATTTCAAGGGGTTCTTAGTCTCATCAGTAAAAGAATTTAAGAATGGACTCAAATGNAACTTCAAGGAAATTTTTATTTGAGTTTAAAATAAAAACACTGCAGGGTAGGCAAGCTATATTCCCAGATAAGAAGAATGGAGGAGAGAAAGCGAAAATGAAAACATACTATTTGAGTGGACACCCAGCACATGGTGGAGACTGGGACCTCAAAGAAAAAGTAAAGAAGCCCAAAAAGCATTTTTTTGGTTCTGGCCAGCATCACAAAGAATTAGACAGAAAAATAAGAAAAAGAAAATATTGAACCTCTTGATTCCAGCCTCAGAAAGGTAGGTAGGTCCAGAAGCACTTCATTACACCTGGAAACAGTGCTGGGGTGGAAGGGATTCTTGGAAGAAGTACAGTTCCTCATTAAAGGAAAATTACTCCCCCATTCTCATTAGAAGGACTTAAGGTGAACCTATCTTTTTAGAGGTCATCTGTTGGCAAGGTTTGAGCTACCCCAATTGGAATATTTCATTTCTATCTAAGCCAGAGGTTTTATTTTCTTGACCAAAGTTTTTCTTTAATAAGCCTTACTGCTGTTGTAACACATCCTAACAAGGGGCTGAGGCAGACACATATCTGCCTTTTGAAATACTATGGATTGAGTTATTTACTCTCTTATCCTTCTCATTTCTTTCCAAAAAGCCTCCCTCTAGTCTTGAAGTGGAGAGGTGAAGTGGGATGTCTTCATCATTTCTTGGGATCATCTGTGGCACGTTATAGCTGAATTCTTAAGAGCGTTTGAAAAATGGGGGATTCCATTTTTATAATTCTAAATAATTTACTTTTATGTTTTTTGTTTGTTTATTTATTTATTTTACATCTGAGCACAATTTCCCCTCCTTCCTCTCCTCCTATTCCCTTCCCCCACCTCCCCTCCAAATCTCCCCATCCTCCCTATTCTGTTTCTGTTCAGAAAGGGACAGGCCTCCCATGATTATCAACAAATCAGGGCATATCAAGTTGCAGTAAGTAATACTAAGCATCTCCCTTGTATTCAGGCTGGGCAAGGACACCCAGTATGACGAATAGATTCCCAAAAGCCAGCCAAAGCTTTAGGGTTAGCCCCTGCTCCCATTGTTAGGAGTCCCACAAGAAGACCAAGCTACACAACTGTCACATATATGTAGAGGGCCTAGGTTGGTCCCATGCAGGCTCCCTGGTTGTTGGTTCAGCCTCTGTGGGTTTCTATGAGCTCAAGTTAGTTGTTTCTATGGGTTTTCTTGTGATGTCCTTGACCCTTCCTGCTCCTACAATCCTTCCTCCTTATCTTCAGCAGGGTTCTCCAAGCTCAGCCTAATGTTTGGCTGTGGGTCTCTACATCTGTTTCCATCAATTACTGGATGAACAATTGTGATAGTCCCCAATCTATGAGTGTAGCAGAATATTGTTAGGCATCTCTGTTGACAATTGGGGTAGTCACCAATCTATGAGTGTAGCAGAATATTGTTAGGCATCATTACACTGACATTTCTTTTATCCAATTGTTTGGGTTCTATTCTAGGTCTCTGGGACTTCCAGCCTCTGGGTCCTGGCACTTCAGGCAATGTCAAGGGTGGGCTCACTCTTGAGGTATAGGTATAAGGCTGGACCAGTCATTGATTGGCCACTCCCAGAATCTCTCACCCTTACTCTCCCCTCCACATACTATAGGCAGGCCAGGCTATAGGTCAAAGGTTATGTGGCCAGAATGGTGTCCCAATTCTTCCACTAGATATCTTCCCTGATCACAGGAAATGGCCAGTTAATAATTTACTTTTNAAAATGTTTTTATGCTGTACTGTCCCTCTACAAAAATGTACAAATATCAGAGGAAAACATCTTGGTATGTATTTCCAACACCCACCCCCGTATTTGCTCTACTTTAGCATACTGTACAAATGCCCTGCTGGGCCTGGTAGCATAGTTTTATATGTGTACCATTTCCCAGTTGCCTCTATCTTCTATGCAAATTACAAGAACAGGGGGGGACTTTACTTTCCTACAAAAGAGCTGATTTTTAATTTTCTGTTTATGACATTAGTAGCTCCCCCATTGGGAAGAAATATGGATGCCATGCCACACACTGAGTCATGTCATTAAACAGTCTCCATTTTGCCACACCTCCAGCCTGCTGTCTTTGGTGGCACAGCAAAATAATCATGTAATAAAACTATGTTCAATATTGTATGAGCTTCAGAAGCATATGATGAACTCTAAAGTGCTACTGATAGGCTTCATGTCACACCACCAGCGCAGAGCAGAGGATGAGCTGGCTTATAGGATGAGATCCAATTTGAACTGCTGTTTTTGAGAAGGGTCATGTGCAGTGTTCAATAACAACAGTATTACAGTAATTGACTCTTCTATTGAGCACAGAGCAGATGTCAATGCTATGCTGCATCAGAATAGCATGTTAATGAGTCATTGACACTGTCTCAATCTTGTTCAGGAGGACAGGGCCTGGCTTTCCTACAAGAGCTTCATGAAACAGAAGGACTATTGATGCTGTGCCTATGAGGCATAAATCTCGTGTGANATTGACCTCAAGTTGTTAATTAAGCTGAAAGGTTTTATCTTTGAGAACAGATGTATCCCAAAATTTCAACAAAACATTTATCTGATTAGAAAAAATATATTAAGACAGCATATATAAAATTAAAATGCACTTTAAATGTAATGACATCATAAAAAGAATAAGTTTTAAGTGTCATGAAAGGTGAATCTGAGTGCTCATATCTAGTTGGAGAGATTGAAGGTCTTCACAGAAGTCATCATCTAAGATGAGTCTTAGCAGATGCCTAAGATTTTGAATAGCAGATGTCATGAATGAAAGAAAAATGNATTAAAATTCAATAGAGTACATGAGTAACATATAAAATATGAGACACATCAGGAGTAGGCTTAGCACAGGAGATTAGAGTGTAGAATTTTTAAGATAGAAACTCATCAAAATATGTCTGACATTAGATACTACTGGACTCTAAATATTTAGCTAAAAGGGTCTTCTAAAGCTACCAGTCAATGAGAAGGTCCAGAAGCTGTGCTTAGTGCCCTTTTGTAGCTTTTACCNGGTCACAAATAAGCTGTCATATGTAAATACGAACTCTTCTTTTTCTTCCTTACCCCCATTTACTGGGGTATGTCTTTTATGTAGGTTCCAGATCTCACTAGTGCCTCCTCCACACACACAAAATAGCACGTGCACACACACACCTGTAGTTCCTCTCCAGGCTGACTTACTTGTGGATGTTTTGTTTGTTCCCACCAAGAAAATCACATGGAACCCAGTTTATGAGTTCAGTTAAGCATTTTCCAACTTTAGGATGGCATGAAAGTATTCCACAGAAACTTTACTTCACATTTTGAATTCGGATCTTTTGTGGGCTTCCATGTATGCAATGAAACTTTCTGGTGATGCTAAGCAGGGACAGTGAGCCACAAATTCCAAAGTCTTTGAACACTGCATAGACAGCTGCTACTGTAAAGTTCATTGAGTGGCAAGAGTTCTTTGGACATAGGTATTCAATAAAGTGTATGAATCAATCAATATTTTACTGTGAAGCAGGCTCTGTACTGGGTAGATTTTTCATCTATTAGTATCCTAACATGCCCAAAATAGGCCAGGACCCAGCATAATATTTAATGTTAGGAGCATTATACCTTACATTTTCCAATCTCAGTGGGTTTGGCAAGCACAGCCTCATCTGAAGCCAAGGAGGCCCTGTACAAACTGTACAAAACAAGGAGGCCCTGNTGTAGATAACATGGTGATGGTTTCTAGTTTCATCAAGAGCAAAATCCAGCATGATTTCCATTCCTTGGCTCCTTTTCTGATTTAGTCACAGATGTTTAGAATAAGAACAGTGATGTGTACAGACTTTGGTGTGCAGATTTGAGTCTTCAGGACAGCCCACAGGAGAGGGCACAGGATCCAGGCTAAAAGAATTGAATATTGCCTTTATTCTCCTAGAAATATGGAGAGGAGGCATATAGCTGGGGTTTAAGGGCAGACCAAAAAGATGGAAGAAATACACATCTGTTATCTGTAATTATTGAGTCAANATCAGCCGACTACTTTCCAAATACCTGGTTGTATGAGGAACATAATTGTCAACTTGGTGACTCTCTCAGTTCACTTGCTGCCCAAACCTTCCCTCTTCCAGCATAAGTGCTTCCCTTATGCAAATCTTGANTTTATGTACATTGACAGACTATGTTTGAGTAAAGTTAAATATTTATTTGCTGAGAGACCCACAGCCAAACATTAGGCTGAGCTCGGGGAATCCTGCTGAAGACAGGGAGGAAGGATTGGAGGAGCCAGAGGGATCAAGGACATCACAAGAAAACCCATAGAAACAACTGACNTTGGCCCATAAGAATTCACAGAGGCTGAACCAATAACCAGGGAGCCTGCATGGGACTAACCTAGGTCATCTAACCTAGGTGACAGTTGTGTAGCNTGGTCTTCTTGTGGGACTCCTAACAATGGGAGCAGGCACTATCCCTGACTCTGATGCCTGCTTTTGGTAGCCATTCCTCTTACTGGATTGCTTCATCCAGCCTTAATAGAGAGAAGGAGCATAGTCTCACAGAAACTTGTTATACTTTGGCTGGCTGATATCCATGGGAGGTCCACCTCTATCTGAAGAGAAACAGTGGAAGAGAAGTGGATGGGGGAGGGGTAGAGTAAATGAATATTAGAGATCATTTGGGCCCACTCCAAACATAAATATGGAGGTCAGTATTATATCTATATTCAAACCAAAATTGAGATGATATTTTAGATTCTCTACCTCAAAGCAGAATTTGGTATTAAATCAGCCTTAAAGATAAACAGAGAAAAAATACATTCAAGCTGAATGCTGATATGATTCTACAACACTTGTCAGATTCTAAGGCCATTGTGGTTTTCTGTTGCCAAAGACTAAATTTCTTCTTCTATTGTGAATTCTTTTCCTACTGTATGGACAGTCAGACAGACTAGGAATTCTCAACACTGAGTTTGTCAAGGGTCCATGCTATGTTGTGAATCTGGTCAATACCATTGAACTTCACATCATGTTGAGTGACAGTACAAAATATTTCTAAATATAATGCTTAAAGAGCAGAAAATNAACTATCCTNGGAAGGATAGAGACCAACATTTAATCACTCCCAAGTCAATATTACTCTCAAGCATTTACTAAATAAGTAGAAGATAATAACCAGCTTCTAGCTGAAGAGAGATATGGTCAAAAATTAAAAAGTCAGATGAAAAGATAGACATATCAGGGTTCATA
>LZPO01077267.1:0-12557 GCA_001675575.1 Neotoma lepida
AGTATGTATTTAGCACTCAAACTTGGAAAAGACATTGAGGGTTCGTGTGATGGCACAAACTTTGTGCACACCATTTTGCAGGGACTGGAGAAATGGCTCACTATGTAAGAGCATTTATTGTATAGTCCTGAGGACATGGTTTCAGATTCTCAGAAGTATGTGAAAACCTGGGCATGGACATCAGAGACTGGAGGATCGCTGGTACTTGCTGGACACCAACCTAGCTCCTTGTTCAGTAAGAGAATCAGTTTTATGGAATAAGTTGGAGAATGATAAAGCATGATATTTGATGTCTTCTATCCTCTGATGTGAGCACAGACATGAGCACCTACACATANATATGAACACAAATGGCACATACACACACATTCTACAAACGTACAGTCCAGACATACAAACAAAATAAGTAAATAATTTTTATGCTTTGTGGCATGCATGTCTGATAACATTTCAATGTGAATTCCGGTTGCTAGGATCATTTTCGAGGACATGCAGAACTCTGTCAAGGTTAGTAAAGGGTTCCATAGAGTCCATGTGATTCTAGAACAAGTTCTTAATCATCTGCTCAAGTAACTATGCATTATAGTACTCTGAAGCATTATAAAGTAAGTTTAGCCTCCCTCAGGAAGAATCCTGATAATATTTTTGTATTATTTGTGTCACTAATGGATGCCACAATTTTCACTTTGGAATTCTCACGGTACTTTATGTGTTGTAGTAGAACAATGGTGGAATATGTCTTCAGGGCCATGGGCTCACAGTATGATTTTGAATATTTGCTTGCATAATAACTTTAGTGTAAATAGGATAGCTATCATAAAACCCCTAGAGTTGAGTTTGCTCTGCTTGAGTTTGATATAAAATCCAATGAGAAAAATATTAATGTCTAAAAAATTCTTACTGCAAGCAGAATAGTGTATTCATCCTTGGGAATTGAAACATTTCTCATTATAGATAGGCTTTCCTTTATCTCATCCTTGGTTGCATATAAGATAAATCCCATCTCTTCCCATAAATCCTCTGTGTGCCTGAGTATTTGACTTCAGGGGGACACCACTGTATACAAGTGAGAATATTACTCTAGTTTCTCATTTTTCCTTCCTACTCTCTGTAGAGTCACATTACAAACCTTGAATCGGAGCAATAACAAATGGCAACTTCATTAAATTAGAATTTATTTTTGTTTCTGAAACATTAAATGTCAAAGGTAATACTTTCAGTAGAATCTCAAAAGACAAAATATAAAGTCAATTATGTGACTGAGGTTAGAACAGTCTTTGGCGGCCATATGGCAGCTCACCTGAGTCATCATCAGTTTATGTACTAGAACACTAGTTGTATTTGTGCCAAGGTTTATCTTTTCTAGAGACTGCAAGTCACATCTGAGTATATTGAAGTTTGAAGTTTGACTCTACTTTGTACATGATCAGCCTCTTCCAATTCAGCAAGCATTCCAAGCATTTCAGGAGAAATATAAATGAATTGAGGAATGGGTCAAAAAAAAGTGAACTGATAAGGATATAAACCTATAATTACTGTAGGAATTCTAAATCTATAAATAACAATACTGGGTTGGTTAAAACAAGTTTAAATAGAAATAAAACAGTGGCTGACTCTAAATGATTGGGTGATAGGTGAATTCATCATTCTTTCACTATTATTTCTCAAATTTTGTACTTTCATTGTTGAAGAAGAAATGTCTAGCTGTTCACCAAAATACATGGTTCTTCTTTTATAATTTAGAGTTGTGCTAAGTAAAGCCTACCCAGCAGGGGCTGTTTCTAGGTCCTCCTTACTTCTAGGCAGGGCCATGTAATTCCAGTGTTACCTATGGAATGTGGGAAGATAAATGCAAGAGGTAAGGATTAGATGTCCTTTAAAGGGCACTCTGAGGTTTTAAAACTAGTCAATCACACAGGGGGAAGAACTTTAATTACTGTGGAAGATTTGTGAAAAATAGAAGCATGTACTTCTAAATTATCTAAGCAAAGAATAATTTTCTATAGCCAATCTAATGTCCTTAGCTAAACTCTCCTAAGAGCCTAGAAAAGAGAACTTTACACAGGTAGAATTCTAAGAAGTGATGGCAGCGAGTAAGAGTGAGTCATTAGCAAGATGAATCAGAGAAAGAAAAAAGAAAATGTACCAATGAATTTCTGAGTTTGCCCTCACTGCAGACAGCTGCTTCTCAGTTCTACCAAAACTTCTGAAGCAGTTTACAAGTTCAAATCTGCCTATCGTGGAGAAAGAAGAACCATTCAATAAATCTACTATCTCCAAGCAGCCCAGGACTAAATTTTGTGAACTGATTCTCTGTTTTGGCTTTGCCCGTGTATATGCACATAGTTGTTACTTGCTGCCATCATTAAGTTGACCATGTTGACTTTGAATTACTTTTGTCTAGGCAGGCCTTCAATTCTTTGTGCCTTTTTAAAGGGAGACATAGGACTTGCTTATTTAAAAACTTGGAGCATTTTCCTGGAATTTGAACCTAAGGTTGTGGAAAGGATCAGGGTTTGTTTTATTCAATGGACACAAATAGTGACTGTTTTTCTTCCATAATCTCTATATGGAAAAGGTTTGTGAGCCAAATAAAAAGCCATTTGGAATTGTGCCTGCTGGTACACTGAGGATTTTTCTTCTAGGCATGTTGTTTATATGGGTTTGGATCTTTTAGCTTTTAAAGAAGTGGTTCTCAACCTGTGGGCTGTAACCCCTTTGGGGATGGTCACATATCACACATCTTGCAAATCTGATGTTTACATTATGATTCATAACAGTTGCAAAATTACAGTTCTGAAGTAGCAATGAAATTAATTTTATGGTTGGGATTACAACAACATGAGGAACTCTATTAAGGGGTTGCAGCAAGAGGAAGGTTGATGTGGAAGATTGAATGTACTTGGCCACACAATGTCATAGAGTGGCATTATTAGGTGTGGCTTTTTTGGAGTGGGTATGGCCTTGTGAGAGAAAGTGTGTCACCATGGGGCCAGGTTTTGAAGTTTCTTATGCTCAGGAGACCACCCAGTGAGTCAGTTGAATTACTGTTACCTGAAAGGTAACACTCGCAGCTCTCTCTCACCCTGTCAGCCTGCAAGATGCCATGCTCCCCTTCATGATCATTATGGACTGAACCTCTGAAACTGTAAGTGAGCCACCCTCAATTAAATGCTTTCTTTATAACAATGGTTGTGGTATCTCTTCACAGCAATAGAACCCTAATAAGGACAGAAGTTGGTACCAGAGACTGGGGTATAGCTATGATAGGCCTGAACATGCTTTTGTCTGGAGTAATATGGACTTTGGTACTTTGGGTTAGGAAAGCAATTAAATGCTTTAAGCACTGCTTAATAGGCCATACTAGGAGCAGCATGGAAGAAGGTGGTCCTAAAAGTTATTTGAACTGTAGAGCCTCACTCAAGAGGTTTCAGAGAAGAATTTTAGTAAGTTGACTAGAAATCATTCTTGTGACATTTTGGTGAAGAACGTGGCTGCATTTTGTTGTTGTCCAAAGAGTCTGCCTGAGGCTAAAGTGAATAGTTTTGGATTGATTTTGTTGGCAGAGGAAATATCAAAACAGCCTAGTATAGAATTTGTCATGTGGATATTACTGGTAACTCTAATGAAGATTTATAAAAAAGTAGCAAGCTGAGCATGCTAAATTACAAAAAGTACATTTTGAGGAGAAAAAGAGCACCAGAAAGTTGAATAGTGCTAAATCCTCTGTTCAAGGAGATAAACGTATTAAAAAATGGAATAAGGGGAGTGGTGACCTCAGGCAATGGTGACACATGCCTTTAATCCAAACACTGCCTTGGCAGAGGCAGACAGAGGCAGGCAAATTTCTGTGAGTTCAAGGCCACCCTGGTCTGCAGCGCAAGTTTCAGGCCAAGCTTAAGCAGTGAAAGACAGAAAGTTGGCGAAGATGGAATTAAGCAAGGAGGCCATGTTTCAGCCTCAGCAAGCGGAAGAACTTGGCAGTTTTGACCACATGGTTCTGGCTTTATTGTGAAGGATAGAAGAAAGGAGTTAAGATCCTATGGTTCCGGTTAGCTGGGGCTGAAGAATCAGCTGTGATTAACAAGATACAAAACTACTAAATCAAAATTTTACTTGGCTGGAACATTTGATGCTAGTTAGCTGGAGCTAAGAAATTAGCAGTAATTAAGAAGAAACCAGTATTACTGATGTGAAATCTTCTGAGAAGTGAGAGCACAGAGAAGCTATGTTCCAGAAGAGGACAAGGTTTTACCTTGTGCTGGCAGGTAGACTTGGTAATATGTAAGCGTCGCTCAGGTGGTACTAATTTTGAAGGCATTTAGGGGTCATGGAGAGCAGCTGAGACTTGGCACTGTGAGGAGAGCCTATGAGAGGCTATTGATGAAAATGCAGCTAAGACCCCAGTGTTTTGGAGATGCCAGTACCATGGGATGACCACCAAGAGCAGCAGTAGCAGTTCAGTGAAGCCAGCTGGAGCCTAGAAGATGAGCTGTGTGTGCTACAAAGGGTAGAGTGGGAGAAGTTACACAAGCCCTTTGGAGGAGTCCAGAAGATCATGAGTGGATCCTAGCCATTGATTGGTTGGAATTTTGTAACTACCCAAGATTTTAGAGATGCCAGAGTCTGGGGATACCTGCTGAGGAAAACTGGTAATAGGGAGTGAATGAGCCTAAGAGAAAGAAGCATGCTGCAGTCAACAAATCTGAATGGAATTGGAGAGCATTTTGATAACAGACATGGAGATGTACAGCTTGGAGTTTTCCCAGCTGGTTTTCAGCCTTGCTTTGGTCCAGTATTTCCAAACTGTGCTCCCTTCCCTATGTTTTGGGATGGTAATGTATATCCAATTCCATTATATGTTGGTAGTATACGATCTCCTTTTTTACTTTGATTTTATAGGGGATTATGGTTAAGGGATTACATGAATCCCAGAAGAGACTTTGAAGTTTGAACTTTTAAANATTGTTGAGACTGTGATAGACTATGGGGACTTTTGAAATTGGACTAAGTAAAATTTGCATTATTATATTGTTAAAGGTTTATGGGGACCAGGGAGTGGAATGTGGGAGTTTGAACATATTTGGCCCCAATAATCTCATAGAGAATGGCACTTAGGAGGTATGGCTTTATTGAAGCTGGTATGGCCTTATTAGAGGAGGTGTGTCACTGTGTGGGTGGGCTTTGAGGTTTCTTATGCTCAGGATACCCTGCCCAGTGAGTCAGTTGACTTCTGTTGCCTTCAAGATGTAGCATTCTCAGCTCCTGTACCATGTCAGCCTACATGCTGTCTTTCTCTCCTTCATGATCATAATGGACTGAACCTCTGAAACTGTAAGTGAACCACCCTCAATTAAATGTTTTCTTTGTAAAAGTAGCCATGGTTATGGTGTATCTTCACAGCAATAGAACTCTAACTAAGATAGTTGAGAACCACTGTTCTAGAGTATCTGGGATTATAGCCCAACTTTATAAGGTTTAGTTTGAGTCCTACATTTTTTTCTTGGTTTATTCAGCAGCTAAACCAAGTCAAACACAGTTCTTAAATGATGAGGATTTCTCTGTTTCCGTGTTGGTTGTTTCTCCCTTGGTTGTGTCATGCACTGAAATTGTTTCAAGAGTTTCTGCTCTTGCTCTTCATTTTTATAATACTGCTGTACAAGATTTTTCCTGAGGAGGTGTGAACAAACACCTACTTACTTAGGTAGAGAACAAGAAGAAGTCCCAATTAATAGGAACATGGACATCTCAAAGGCAGCTACATCACAGAAAATTCACTTTACTCTGGATGATGACTTAGGAAAACTGCATCTTTGGAAAACTCTGCATGACTTGGAAACAGGTAAGTAGGTCATAGTGTCTCCTAACTCAGTCAGTATTTATGGCTTCTGTAATACTGGGGAGTAGCCTTGTTTGTCATGCCAGTTTTGAGAGTTTCCTGAGACTTCTGAGTTGTTTACTTCCTGGGTGTTATAAATCTCCCTTCTCATTCCAGGAGGGATGCTGTGGGATGTTTTTCTGTATTCTGTAAATATGTGTTGCTCTGATTGGTTGAGAAATAAAGCTGCATTGGCTTATGGCAGGACAGGATGGAGCCAGACAGAAAAATCCAGGAGAGATAGTGAGAGGAGAAAGGAGAATAAGGGGAGACACCAAACTGCCATCCTAGGATGAACATGTAATGGGACGCAGGTAAAGCCACAGAACACATGGTGATACATACATAAATAGAAATGGGTTGATTTAAGATCAAAGAGCTAGCTAGCAAGAAGCCTACCATAGGCCATACATACGGTAATTAATATAAGCATCTCAAAGATTATTTTATAAGTGGCTATGGGACCACAGGGCCAGGTGGGACCAGAGAAACATCTGCTACAGAGGGAATGTTTCAATTAGGATCAAATTGTCATAAAACAAATGCATAAATTTGAAAGGAGATGTGGTAACTCCTCTTAAAAAGTTACCTCAAGGCCCCCCAATGTATAAAACCCAGAATTTACATGGTTCATAACCTAGCCCCTATACACATCTCTAGTCTTAATCCTCTCCTTGACCTCTTCCGTAACTAGCACTTATGGCAGGCAATAGAAACTATCAGGCAATCCCAAATCCTTTCATGCCACTCTAGTTTTGCGCATGCTTCTTTCTATGGAGAATACTTTTGCTCATTTTTATGCACAGTTGGCTACAACTCTTAAACTAAATAAAGCCCAACACCTATTGAAATTAAAAAATGCTTTTTGCTTCATTTTCTTTACATGCTTATTTAGTTATATTTGGTCCTTTTTACCATTCCCAGTCGCCTTTCTTAATCTTCTCATTTTTCTGCTATAACACTTCTCAACACTCATACTTTCAAGTCCTCCTCGTGTTTGTCACACTGAGTTTTGAATTCCTTGCTTGGAATACATTGGGGGTTATCTATTGGACTATGGAGAAATTATCAGTAGATATACCCCTGAAGAAATGGTAATCTTGCCCACGCAACAACTCTGGACCGCTAATATTGTCTCTGTGATGAGTATACTTCATGGTGCCCTCTTCCATTCATGATGAAAAGGTGAAGGCTGCAGTCTTGTACTAGTCTTGTGCAGGTAACCAAAGCTTCAATGAGTGCATGATTTAAGGGATATGCCTCATCCAAAGGACATTTGTTTACTACAAATGGTGAAAAAACTGCAAGATAAGAATATTTTGTCAAGTGTGAACAATTAAGTAAAATTCCAATTTCATTGTCCTTCACACAAGACTTATTGTGGTGCCTATATTCTTGTTTATTTGTTCATGTAGTGCCTGTGATTTTGGTGCTAAAAGAAAAAGTTTAATAAATGTGATCGAGCCACAAGTTCCCTACAGCCTAAAGTGTGCATTTTTTAAAAATCTTTTTAAAGAAGTATTTGCTAAGGACATCTATCCCTTATTCAAACCCTGCCTTTAAAGAGCTAGGGTAAATCTCTACAATTTTTATTTTATAATGCTAGAAAGGTATGATTCCTACTCACTGTGGACCAGATTTAAAGTGAAGCTCTCAAGAAAACAGACAAACAAAGGAAAGCTACCCTTGTGTTAAAGAATATAGAAGAGGGAATGACTGCACTTTGTTATTATTATAGAGCATTAAAATGTTGTAGACCAAAGTCTAATTATGCTAAGCCATTTCTTTAGTCCCTTTGAAAGCTACCCAACAGCCCACACTATCAAAACTTTTACAATATATTCCCAGTAAACAGCTACGTTGCAGCAATGGGAAACCTTAGAAGGCCATAAGGCACACCTGAAACCTTTTGCTCTTTTCTTCTTAGCAGTAGCACATGTGTCTGTGATCTCCACTGATTTATTTGCAAATGCTTTGATTCATTACTTTGCTCTGTAACTAATAAAATGTCATAGAACCTCTTTTACAGTGAAGCATGTCTTTCAAGACAACCTGAATCCGTGTTGCTATGCCATACTCAGTCATAGGTAGTGCTAGAGTAATGTGTCTCTATTCCCTTTTGAATTGAGAGCTATGTTTTTCTATATCAACATATGCATTTCTTTATCTTTTCCCCAACCTCTACCACATCACCCTCTTGGAAGCCAGGATTCTGTTTAATTTACTTATATTATTTCCTGACCACAAAATGCAAAGTGCTTCATGCACAATCATCCTCCCTCAGCCACTGTTTGAATTTGTCCAGTTAGGATCTCCTCCCTGGCTTNCTTTTTAAAAATCAGTATTAAAAGCATGAACTTGGGCTATCAGATTGCTTAAGTTTNATGCAGGGTTTAGAATCAAAACCTGTGCACATTTAGGCTTTTTTTCTTTTTTATTGTCTCCCCTCTAACCTTCCAAATCCTTGTCTACCAGGCAAATATATTAATAGTAACTCCATCATGGATTTACTGGTGAGAATCCCAATATGCACAATGTGCTAAGCACAGTGTGAACACCTAGTCCATTTTCAGTTCCTATTAGCTTCTGTGATGATGTTTGCATAGTTCTGAAAGCTTAGATGAAAACTTGGGGCCTCCTGAGAGACATCAGCCACCAAATAATATCCCCAGAATATACAGAGCTATGGCCTTGCTTGTTTTTCAGCTATTTTAATGCACTCATTTGTTGTTAAATGAAATGGTGTGTTTGAAGAGACAAGGCAGCAGGAGATGGGCTTGAAAATAAATAGCCTGTTCATTTTTGTCCAAAAATTCCTTTCAATCTTGCTTTGCTTACTTTTATCTTCTCCCTGCTGGTTCTCTCTCTCTCTCTCTCTCTCTCTCTCTCTCTCTGTACTGGCCATCTATGTCTCTCAGTGCCCTTTCAACAAGTCTGATGGCTTTGTTTTATTTTTCAGCCCACTTGACCTGGCTACATTTCTCTCTTCTCTATCCCCTTCTTTTACTATGTTTTCCTGTTCATCAGATTTGTTTTCTCCCCTGCATCTCTCCTCTTTAACTTTTTAAAAAATATCAGCGTCTCACTCCTATTAATTTGTCATGCATTCTCTTTTGCACCTTCCACCTTCTGCTGGCATTGGCTTTGTTGCTTCCTACCATCTTCTGACTACATTCTCTTTTCTTCCTTTTCCTTTCTTTACATCTCTTTCTCCTGATGCCATCTACAGTGGTTCCTTCCCCACAGTAAAGCTTGTGTTGGCCCCTANATGACCAATAGATCAAAAGAAAGCTATTAGTGACCCAATAATGGAAAAGACTGCACTGTCTGAAGGAATCTTCCACTTGGGGAGTATCCTGACACCAGGCAAAAAATGAAGTGGTCAGGAGGCAGTGTTTAATGGAATGGAAATAAANTAGGTGAGAGAAAATGAGATGGAAAAACACAGATGTATGACACAAGAGAATTTACTTGGAATGAGATTGTCAGCAGATCAGCTAGGGGGAAAGAATGGAAAACAAGCTTGTTAAAGTGAATTCGTTGTCATAACTATGAGTGTTTTATTCTCTGCTTCCCTGCTTGGCTTCTCAACACTGTTTGTTCTTTCCTGACCATTTTTGCGTGACTCTTTTTTTGTCTCACAGTTATTTGCTTTTTACCCAGCCCTCACTGATTCCTATATGCTGGCACTTTGAGTTTCTAAACAAAGGNTTCTGAAAGAGATTGTGCNGTAGAGTGACTGCAAGTGCAGATCTCAGACAGATGGGATTTGGAATTTAACTTTGAAAATCCTACTTTCTCTTGAGGAAGAATTCTCTTTCTTATTGGTCTTTAAAATAAAACACAAGCCTTGGAAATGGGTTGAACTAGGTTACTGGGTTGTGTCTTCTCTTCCTGGATTATAATATTTTCCCGTCTAAGCCATCTTTCTGAAAGAGATAACAATGCTTAAGTTTGCACATGAGGTTGATGTAACAACTCAGTGAACTCAACTCAATAGTTGGATTTGAGAGCAAAACACAGCAACACAGCATGACAGAAAGGTATACTGAGTATCCTGCTGATTTGAATGCTGATGCTGTTCTGGAGTGTGAGCATCAGCTGACCTCTCTGGTGTACTTTTTTCCACTCTCCTCAAAAGCACCACCACAAAGAGCCTGCCCACAGTTGCTTCTGCATATGGCTTTGTGATTTTGGATTCCAGAGTTGATACTTGGCAGTTACACAGACCTGCCAGTGTCTCCCAGATTATCATCACTATGACATTCTCTAGCTATCCTACTTTCCCTTTATTATATTAAGAATAGCTTTTCTTAAAAAAACAGGACAGCTTTCTTGGATTCCAGATATAGTATGCTTTGAAATAAGCAGCTCCTCTCCATGTATAAGCCAAAGTGCTTATATTGGTGCCTAGGAAGTGCCATGATTTTCTCAGCAGCAGATAAATATTCTAGAGTTAACATTGTATTATATTCCCTTTCCCCTTTCTCATACCCCCCTTCTTTTGATACTTGATCAGGGAAGGACTAGAAAAAAAAAGTTGAACTATCCCCCAAAAGAAGCAGCCCACCCCAGTTCCATTATTCCCCAAAGNGAATAGCTATGCTGTCCTGGCTTGCATGAGAAGTGCTTCCATAGGCTCATGTATTTGACTGATTTGTCCCAAGTTGGTGGGACTGTTTTAGAAAGATTAGTACATCTGGCAGTATTGGGAAAGGTGTGTCACTGGGGATGGGCTTTGTGGTTTCAAAAATCTCTGTCGTTTCTAGTTAGCTCTCTCTGATTTGTGATTGCTTTGCAAGATTTAAGTTATTAGCTATTGCTCCACTAACATGCCTGCCACCCTGTCTGATTGTATAACAGCTGCTGTATTCTCTGCACCATGACTGTCATGGACTCTAACCCTCTGAAACTGTAAGGCAGCTCCCAATAACTTCTTCTGTAAGATGCCTTAGTTATTGTATGCTTTTACAGCCATAGAAAAGAATTAAGACTTATGCACAATTAAATCTGTTTTTGTTTCAAAAACAACAAAAAAAGCAACTTTGCCACAATGCGTTATTTGAGCTTCTGGTGAGATTAGTGTCAAAATTTCCCCTTCTTTCTATTTCTCCATCCCCAAGCTCTACCAACCCTGCAGCCTACCCTTCACAATGCTCTTTATAATCACCCTATACTTTTAACCTTAGTATTAGAAGAATGCAAAAAGTTGGAAATATCCAAAAATAATTTTACTAAGTCTTTCTAGTGCTTCATTTTCATACAACCTGGCATTGGTATGTGAAATACAGGATGGCACTAATGTTTGCTGGATGCCCTACTGACCTGGGTACAGAAGCATCCCTAAAGATAGAACATCAGTTTCTCAATATGCTAGAGAGTCTCTGCAATTCCTTCTTTGCCAAGCTTGGGAATTTTATATTTCCAAATTAGATTCTATGATGAATATTCTTGATTGTCAACTTGACTACATCTGGAATGAACTACAATCCTGAAATGGAGGGCACACCTCTGAGAGATTATATTTGCTTGGTTTGAATTGGGTGAATCCACTTCTAATCTAGACCTTAGAAGTAGAAAGACACATATCTTTGATCCAGATCTTGCAGTAGGAAGACATACCTTTAATCTGGGCCATACTTTCTTCTGGAAATCCATATAAGGACATTAAAGAAGGAAGCTTTTGGTATTTGTTTGCTTGTTCTCTCCTTTTTAATAAGTCTATTCCTTCACTAGATTAGGTCCTACTTCTTCAAAGTTGAAATTCCAGCATATATTGAAGACCAGTTAAGACATCAAATCTTGTGGACTGAGCAACTTCTGGATTCCTGGACTTTCTGTTCATATCCCACCATTAATGGATTAGTTGGACTGTAGCCTATAAGTGACTCTAATGAATCACATTATATTTATTTATTATATATACAATANTGTATAAGTTCTGCTTACCTAGAAATCCTTGACTAATGCAATTCCTCTCAATACAAAGTCTTTTCTTCTTGTCATCTATCTATCATCTATCTATCTATCTATCTATCTATCTATCTATCTATCTATCATCTATCATCTCCCTGTCTCCCTGTCTGTCTCCCTATTTCTCTCTCTCTCCCTCTCCTTTTCTCTCTCCCTCCCTCCCTACCTACCTGTCACCTATCTTATAACTCAGACACCAATATACGATTCAATTGCGAAATTGAATAGTTAGGATTTCAATGGCTATGAGGAAACACCATGACCACAGCAACTCCTATATAGGAAAGCATTTAATTGGGGCTGGCAGTTCAAAGGTTTAATTCATTGTCATCATGATGGAAAGCATGGGGATAAGCATGGTGGTATGCAGGCAAACATTGTGCTGGGGAAGAACCTGAAAGATCTATATCTGGATTGGCAGGTAGCAGGAAAAGAAAGTGACACCGGTCCTTGCTTGAGCCTTTGGAATCTCAAAGCCCACCCCTAGTGACATACTTCCTCCAACAAGGACACCTATAGCAACAAAGCCACATGTTCTAATTCTTTCAAATAATGCCACTCCCTATGAGCCTAATGGTCATTGAAACCACCACAATAATTGACCACATGCTCCTGTCTGCCTTGTTCCCCAGGTTCTAATATGAAAATTCCCAAACTATGAATATATAAGATCTAGGCTGAAGAATGCTTTTGTGTGTGTGTGTGT
>LZPO01077268.1:12186-22449 GCA_001675575.1 Neotoma lepida
CATTGAGACTTATTCTTACAAATGCCTAGCCTTAGCTTGGCNTGTTTTTAACCAGCTTTTCTAACTTAAATTATCCCATCTCTCTTTAANTACATATTGCCTCTGGGCTTTTTACCATTCTTTGTTCTACATATCTTTCTTTCCTTCCTACTCTATGGCTGGCTGTGTGGCTGGATGGCTGGCCCCTCGTGTCCTCCTCTCCTCCTTTATTCATTCCTTGCTCCTTCTTTCTAGCCTAGATTTCTCCTATTTATTCTCTCTGGTGCCAGCCCACCTGTCCTTTCTCCTGCCTAGCTATTGGGCTGTTCAGATCTTTATTAGACTAATCAGTAATTACAGGCAGGCAAAGTAGCAAAGCTTTCCACCTTTATATTATTAAACAAATATTCCACAGCATAAACATATGTAACACGTCATAAACTAATATTTCACAACAGAGTAACATATACAGGAGCAAAAATGAGAATTTCTATTGATCCCTCTCAGAAGTTGTGCAAGATATATACATAGAAAGATAAATTAAAATGTTAAGGGGATAAATGACCAGTCTGAAATTTTTATATTTGCAATATTATCCCTCAAAAGTGAAGAAAGCCAATGTTCTCAGACAAATAATAGGGATTCAGTTGCCCTTTGTCCTGCCTTTCAAGAAATGTTAAAATTATTTCTTAAGGGAGAAGAAAAATGCTATTGAAAGAACAAAGCTTTGAGGCATGCTAAGTTGAGAGATCAAGAAAGATCTATGATCAACTGAAAGAATATGAGTAAACTTATATAAACACATTCTCAGAATGGGAAGAGGCCTTGTGAGTGACAGAGTTACAAATATGGGCAAAGCAGATGAACCACAAACATCTCAAAGAGCAAGCAATTTTAATATTAAACCAAAGTCTCTAAACATTAGTGTACATTGGGGCCTCTCTGGGCACCATATGAAAACCTAATAGAATTACTTATAGATGGAAGAAACAGGGAACAGAAACAGGAGCTAGCAGGTGTCTCCATAGCTCAGGCTATGTGAACAGGAACCTTGACTAGATTAGAAACAATAAAAGATCACATAAGTTAAAATGAACTTCTAAGTAACTGCATTTGAATTGGAGTTCTTAATGACACCACAAAATAATACATGCTCTCAGTATTTTGCCTTTCTGTCTTCACATTCGCTTTTCATGAAAAAGATTCCACCGTTACCTGAGAGGTGCTGAAAGCAGGGGACCACGTGACACAGGGAGATAACATCCATAAATAGACTTTATTAAATGANGTTGAGAAGGTTTCATGATCTATCTTAAGGATGTGGTAGCTATATGGCCCCCAGGAAATGATTTCTATAAAGATTGTAATGCAGCTTTGCCAGCTCCCCTGACTTTTCAAAGATAAATACAAAATTTAACATGTTGGTAATTTTATTTTTAATTTAAGCCTCAGTAGGCCAACCAAAATAAGTCTATAAGCCAAATGTAGCATGNAGGTCACCAGTTTGCAAAATGTGTCTTACTCAGTGGAGTACTCTGCTTGGTCTAGTGACTTTCAGACTTTTCCCACAGACCCTAGAGAAGGCTCCCATCCTTAACACCTTTACCTAAAAGAAGAGTTCTATTTAACAAAACTTTTCCTTCCTGATTCAAACATTTATTTACTCAACAAATACTTTTTGTTAATCATAGTTTGTACATACTTACCGTTATTAAGAGATACATAAATAAAAATGAAATAGCCCAAGTTTGAGTAATTTCATGGTTTGAAAGGAATAACAACAAAACATATATAATGGCAGTATAAATCATTTTGATGACTTGTCAAAGTTAAACTCTAGAACACAAATGACAATTTCTCAGAAAGCCTGCATAGGACTCTGAAGCCAGATTATCTACTCATTCTGTCCTGTTCCCACCATTTTTTTCAGACATTTCTATCAAAAACTATGGAATAGACACTTTCTTTTAAATATAAATAAGCCTATCTATGTTTTCTTGGGCTTGTGAATTAAATTACATAGATAGGAACTAGGCAAAGGATTCATTCTAGATTGTCTATGACAAATATCCTATTCCTGCTTAATTCACATCACATTTTCCCTCCTGAGAAATTCTTCATTGCTGCCTTAAGGAGACAGGCACATTATGTGTGTTCATTTGCTTTGTCAGTGCTTTGTAGAAACTTGAGAAAATATTAAACAACTATTAAAATAAATACTGTATTATTCTGCCCTTTCCATAACATACAACTTCTTTGCCTATATGCTTCACCTTTTTACGTATGGAATTAGTGGTTTTCAATATATTTCTTTTTCAAAGGGAAGCTACATAGTTCTCAAATGCAAGTTAGACAAATATTAGCAGAAAAAGGTCTAAATTTTCCCTTCTTACTACAAAACCAACAAATTTTATCAATTCTTTTCTCAACTTCTATCACTGGGAGTCTCTCAAAGGCTACTGTAAAAGCAGATATATATAGACAAATCATAATTTCATTTGTCCAGTGATATATCCAAACTGTGTGTAGGGTTATGACTAAGGACAATAAAGGTTGAGAAAATAATACCTACATATATAAATATATGAATTCATTTAAAGGAAATAACTATTCCCATATGGTAGTATGTATGACATTATGTGGACCAAATAATTAGAAAACAGAAAGTGAATGATTAATTACTGTACTATTGCTGTCTCTAGTTAAAAAATACACAGTTGTCAGAGCTGCTGTGAAAGACTCTCTAGATGTATTTGTTTGCTTTTGATATAAGCTTAGAGGAGCATACAAGTAGGGAATAAAACCTACAAAATTAAGTTTGAGCCCTGGGAAGAACAGAATTTGTTGTTATTTTCTAAATGCAGGCAACAGGGTGCGAAACCAGTAAGAAATCAAGCCAGTTCTTGACGTCAGCTCTTCCTAATTTGGAGCAATTGAGTGCATCTTTGACTTACATGCAAGGGCTCCTCATTGATTAAGCGGCAGGGGTTTCCTATGGTATTCCTCTGGCCTTATTACTGTGAATAACAATGTGTTGTCAAGTTGACTTATTTTTCCTTTTGCCAGAAAGAACCTAAATTAAAAATGTCCTAAAGTTAGTTACAACCAAACTTAATACTTCCTTAATCATTAATGACATTTTGTCTCTTGGTTTTTATTACTATCTTTGGAGAAGCAAATATTATATTTTTTTAAGGTTTCATAGATGCATGAAAGTTTTGAAGCTTCATTTGTTTTCAAGTTAGGATGAATGGTAGCAAAATATAATGATTTTAAGAAGTCAGATTTACTCTTCAATTACTTTATTCTCATTGTGTGTTTTAACATAAACAAAATTTTGTTAAATGGAAAACACAGATATTGTGGATCTTTTGTTGAAGGCAAGCAACAGTTAGAGGCCATGTTCACACTTGATAAAAAACTATAACATATTACACAACCTTAAAATTATGACCAATCTCATGACAGTTCCATGGGGAGAATGGGAAGAATCTACAAGTGCAGTAACTATTTAGAACAGTTGCTTTAAACTCATAGCTTCTAGTCACTCATAGTCAGATTTTCAAGGCTTAAAAGTCTCATTTTATTGAATGCTGTACTGCTACCAAGGCCATGCTGATCTGAATGGCCTGAGCTGCCACCCAGGTGTCATCCAGGATGGAGCTGCTGCCAAGGGCCATGTCTGGATCTGCAGCCCTACAGCAGCTAGGGTCTGAGTTGATGTCCGTGGCTCCAGTTACCACTGAGGACTACGCAGATGCCCAGGCTCTGGTCAGCCACCTGAGACCATGTTGATGTCCCAGGGTCATGCTGCCACTGGGGCCATTCTGACCCTGGTGGATTGTACTGCCACCTTGGGTAATGGTGACGTCCTGGCCTGAGTTGCAGCCAAGGGATATGTCTGGGTCTGTGACTAGAGTCGGGGTCTGTGCTGATGTCCATGGCTCCTGTTACCATTAAAGGCCATGTGGATGCCTGGTGTTTGGGCTGCCATCTTGGGCCATGTTGCTTTCCGAGGGCCATGTTGCCACTGGGGCCATGCCGATCTGAAAGGCCTGCACTGACACCTAGGGCCATGGTGACATCTGGATTGCTGCTGAGGACCAAGTCTATGTCCGTGGTCCTACCACAACCAGAGTCTGTGTTGATATTTGTGGTCCATGTTAGCCCCAAAGGCCACACAGATGCTCAAAGTCTGACCAGACACCTGGGGCCATGTTGGTGTCCAAGGACCATGCGGCCACCTGACAGCATGGTAACATGTGCCATGGTGACATCCAGACCCAAGCTGCTGTCTAGAACCATCTCTGGGTCCATGGTCTTCCAGCAGATGGGGCATATGTTCATCTCTGTGGTTCATGTTACCACAGGGGGCCATAGGAACCATGCCATGTTGAAATCCAAAGGCCGTGCTGAGCCAGTACCACCCTTTGCTGGCCCTGGGAAAGCTGGTACCACTCTTCACAGGAGAGATGGCCCCACACTCAGGAGAAATGGCCCCACCCCTCACCATGGTCATGGGAAAGCAGGCCCTGATGTCATGGGCATAGCATAGGTTTAGAAGAGTTGGCTCTGCCCCTCCTTGGGAGGGCAGTCCCAAAGGCCCTGACTGAACAAATCAATCTACCATCCAGATCCATATCCAAGGCTTTGAGTTGGCCCACCCCAACATCTACCCCATCTATGACCTGCTGAAGTGTGTGAAGGGACTGGCCCTATGGAACCTCAGCTGCAGGATCTCCATGGCTCAGGACAATAACAGGATATCTAAGAGGAGTTTTAATGAGGGTCCAGTATTGATGGTATATCAAAAGCCAGAGGCCTTCAACCAGACCAATAACTCATTGCAATGAACATTTGCAAGTAAAGCTGATTGAACAAAAGGGTATACTGTGTGAAATGCCACAGCTTCCCATGCCACTAAGACAAATAAAGAGGTGTTGGAGAGGTGGGAAAGATGGATAAGGGAGAATTGAAGTGTTTTTTTTTCATTTGCTTTTTGTTTTTAATTAATATTATTTTAATTTTCTATTTTGGGGAAACACTACAGGGGTGAGGGATAGATATGGAGGGACTGGAAAATGAGTAGGATTGAGATGCATGATGTGAAACTCCAAAGTAAGCAATACAATATTATGTTTGAAAAATCTCATTTTATGGATTCATCAATATTATTCCACAAAAAGCTATAATTTCTTTCAAACATGAAGTTACATAATATTTTTAAAGATAAAACCAAAATAGTCTTTCATCCTGCTAAAATTGTTAAAACAATTATTCTGGCCAGCTATTATGCTAAACATCTTACATAGATACCTTGTATACAGTCATTAAAGTCATGTTCTATAACTGTTCTACTCACAGATCACACTGTTGCTTTTGCATGTAATAAACTTTGGATTCTGGAAGGTGAAAAGAATGTGTCTATGTCCTCACAAAGCCAACATCTTAATTTCTGTCTTTTAAATTATTACCTATAGAAAATATTTCCTGTCTTTACTATGTCTAGAGTTATAAACATTATAATTATATCCATTTTTCATATATATCCAGATCATCCCACTACCTATTGATTATAGTATTCCACCAAACTCCATCTGCTTCTGGATGCTGAGATCTCTCTGCCCTTTTGTTTTTAAATTAATATGACTTAAACACACATATTTCACTTCCTCTTAAGAATCTAATGTCCTCTTCAAGGCATCTTAAAGATGCTTTCTGATTTGAGTTGCAATTCTGCTAGCTTCAATCACTTCTTAAGATATCTTCTCTATGGCCCTTGTTAACCCAAAGGGAAATTTATGACTTGGTATTGTTCATGTGAATGTGTGACAAAAAAGCATGTGGTACATAAAGATTTTTCTGGTTTAAGAATCATAAAGGATGTTTATTTAAAGTGAGAAGAAAATAAAATTAAATGGCAGATTTTTTAATTTGAGTCTATTATTATACATTTGTCCCTGTTTATCTTATTTTGCAAAATCACTTTGTTATCTTGGCAAATTCCATTGTATCCTTACTCTCACCTATTCTCTCAGCTTATCCTCTGTACATTTTATATCTGCTTCACATACAATGTACTATATATTGTTATTTTCATTGTTTATTTTTAAGGCAGGTCTTATGTAGCTCAGACTGTCTTTAAGCTCACCATGTAGCTTATGTTGGCCTTACACTTCTAATTCTGCCTAAACCTCCAAATGCTTGGACTATAGCTGGGTACCATCATACCTGACCAGAGTACCATAAATACACTCTTTAATCTTTGTTTATAAAGTGATGCATACAGTAAGCACCACACCCAAACTCACCCATGTTGACCTCTTTCTACAAATAACATTCTTTCTCCATGTACAGCATTTTGCCAGTAGGTATATTGAAAAGAAATACAGGCATAGAAATCTGTCTCTGATGCTTCTAGAAAGAAGTGTGAAGATTGAACAAGAGAGTAATTTTTTTATTTCCACTTAGGGCAACAAACAGACTGATAAAAACCAATAATAAGATATATAACATAAACTGAAAATAAATGCATGTGAAATTCTAATTCCCTGATTCTGATACATGCTACTAAGTTCTATCACCCTCTTTCTAAACTCCCCAGTGGCTAGCTCCACTAGTATTGGGTTATAAATATCTTGGGACTTACCCAGACATGAAAATATGTTGGGAATATATTATGAAATAAATAATCATAATAATGACAGTTTCATTTACATCTGCTCCACATTATGTACAGGCAAATTTATTTGCAATCACTATTTTAATGAATTGTAATATAATTGGCAATAGGAGCAATTTTCAGTGTCTGGACCATGAGAAATCTGAATCCCGGATGAGTTAAGAAAGTTGCCTAGGTGCTTCAGGTCACAGGTGTTAGCATTGTGACTTCCAGCTAGCTGTTTAACTCTATGCATGTGATTCTGGGCACAGCCATCCTCTTCCTCTATCTCACTTACAATGTCTCTTAATAAGAGGAAGAGAATAATGATGTCTTGTTAACATTCTGTACTTTAACAAAAATGGGGCTGGGTACTTGTTTCTAAGATTGAGAGTAGTTGTAAAAACTGTTTTACTCTATGGAAGGTTAAAGGAAAACAGAAAAACATTGAACAAAAGGGAGGCAGAGTGACAGACGCAGGGACAGATTGCATACCTTCTCCCCAGACTCAATCTAGAAAAGAAACAGCAAGAGGGGAGGGAGGGAGAAAAAGAAAAAGAAAGACAGGGAATAAATCTGACTCATTAAGCCATGGAATATTTTTGGCTTCCTCTGGCATAGCTGATGCCTCTTTCTCCTATCTCTCCTGCATAGTAAAACCTTGGTTTCACAAAATGTTAATTTACTGGTAACTTTAGTGTGGTTATGATTCCCATAACACTGCAGATCTTCCCTCTGTGGCCTCTCCTGCCTACCCATGTATGACAAATGGCTATTTGACAATGATCTGAAGTTTCTAATACTTCAATATTTCAATGTTTGGTTACATTTATCTGAAACAAATCCCACATCTTCTCCTGTCTCTTGGTAAACAGGGTTTATTAAAATGCTCAGAAAATATGGTCACTTAAATGTTTCTCCATATAATCATTTGTACATTTTTCATTGCTTTTCTGTGTCTTCTAGTGGGACACCCCTTGTTTCATGTATGTGGCTTTTACTTATTTACTTCTATCTTATTTTCTTTAGCTCCATGTTTGCTTTTATAATCAGTAAAAAGAACAGAAGTTGTAATATGACCAATGTTATCAGTGAATAAAAGACTAAGTTTTATCAAACAGAGTCTCACAATGCAGTCCTGGCTGGCCTGAAACTTTTTTACGTAGACCAAGATGACATCAAACTTGAAGTGAAAAATCTTGACTCTTGTTGGGAGCACAAAAGTCCTTGTGTCAACAGATCTTCAGGGAAACCAGGAATGTTAAACAGACAGGATTTTCCTCTCTATGGAAAGGACATGAACCTGTTTTTCTAACCTGATGGTGATTAGCAGCCTGCTGATCTGCATTATCTGTTGGACCAGGCTATTTCAAGCTTCCACAACCAGGACTGGAGGTGGCTAACAGCCCAAATGACCTTTATGCTCTTTGGTCATTTAGCCAGCTCCTTCCTAGGCCTTTAAGGTAATATATGTAGCCTATCTCTAGAACCCATCTTCTTTAAAGCAGTGATATGTACTTTTAATTGAGTTTCAATATAATTAGGCCTCCTTGTACACTCAGGATTGTATTACAACAGGAAACTTTTCTCCAATTTACACTGTGTTTAAATATGATGGCAATAAACTCCCTGGCATCAGACTCCAGGAGTTTAATCCAGCCTGACAAAGTCAGGTTGAACTGAGTTCTTATTCTTATCCCTTTGTTGATCATTTCTCTGCCTGCCATGAATCCTTCAGGGAACCTGGAAGACTCTGATTACAGAATGTTAGGATTGTATAAATGTAAAACACACAGCCTGGGAAAAATAATTTTAAATGAAATTTTATGTGCTTTTTCTGGCTAGCATTAAAACTTTTGGCTGAATGGACAGGGTACAGTGATGTCTACTTGTAATATCAAACTCAGAAAGCTGCAGAATGTAGATTGTAAAATCTAGGCCTTCTCATAAAAATTAAACATCTTATCTACAAAGTTTAATCAATAGGGCCTTTAAAAAAGGGTGTTGTGGTTTTGTTTTGTCATATTTCTAGGTTCACTAAATATATAAGATGGCATGTAACTCTTGTCATAGATTGATTTTCATGCTTTAGAATTTTGTAAGGAACTTGTGGGAAATAGTAAGTAGATCTGCTTATTTTTATAGTGCCTGAGTGTGGTGGTTTGAAAGAAAATGACCCCCAAAGGGAATGGTACTATTAGGAAGTGTGGCCTTGTTGGAGGAAGTGTGTCACTATGGGGGCAGACTTTGAGGTCTTTTTTTCTTAAGCTTCCTTCAGTGTGGAAGTCAGTTTTCTTGCTGTTGTCTGCAAGATGTAGCACTCTCAGCTCCAGTGTCACATCTGCCTGCATGCTGCCATGTTCCCATTCATGATCGTAATGGACTGAAACTAAGCCAGCCACCCTCAATTAAATGTTTTCTTTGTAAGAGTTGCTGTGGTCATGGTTTCTCTTCACAGCAATAGTAAACCCTAACTAAGACAGAAGTTGGTACCAGGACTGTTGTAATAGGGCTGACCACTTCTTTGTTTGGAGTAATATGGACTTTGGTACTCTTGGTTAGGAAAGAAAGGGAATGCTTTAAGTGCTGCTTAATGGGCCCTACTAGTAGGAGCATGGAAGACAGTGATGCTGATTTGAGGAACTGTGGAAATCAAGAGATTTCAGAGAAGAATGTTAGCATGTGGTCTAGAGACTAGTCTTGTGATATTTTGGTAAAGAAAGTGGCTGCTTTTTGCCCTTTTCTGAAGAATCTGCCTGAGGCTAAAGTGAAGAGCGTTGGATTAATTCCATTGGCAGAAGAAATCTTAAAAGAGCCTAGTATAGACTCTGTCATGTGGATATTAGTGGTAATCCTAATGAAGATTTATAAAAGGAGCAAACTGAAAAGGGTAAATTACAAAATGTAAGTTTTGAGGGAAAAAAGCACCAGGAAATGAGATGGAGCTAAATTCTGTGTTCAATGAGATAAAAGTATTAAGAAGGAATAAAGGGAGTGGTGACCTCAGGGCAAGATCCCACCCAGTTAAGTTTCTAACTTATGGAAAAGAAAGAAAAGTTTAGAGTCCTGTGTGGCGGTGCACACCTTTAATCCCAGCACTGGGAAGGCAGAGGCTGACAGATCTCTAAGTTTGAGGCCAGCCTGCACACCAGAGCAAGTTCAAGGATAGTGAAGTTTAGGCAGTAAAGGAAAACAGAAAGCTGGTGAAGATGTAATTAAACAATGGGGCCATGTTCCAGCCCCTGTAAGCAGCAGAACTTGGCAGTTTTGGCCACATGGCTCTGACATTAGAGTTAAGAATAGAAGATACAGGTTATAGAAGTTGAATCTATGCCTAAGGACAGCTGCTGAGGCATGTGTCAGGGGTGTCCCTGAATGGAGATCTAGTAGAAAGGTCATTGTGCGAAGCCATGAAGTTGAGGCCTAGATTGCCTTGGAGAACCCAACATGTTAGAGATGCAAGAGTCATAGGATACCTGCCAAGGATAGCTGCGAACAGGCGGGGGAACCAGCCCAAGAGAAAAAAGTGTGGGCCAGGTGGTGGTGGCGCACGCCGTTAATCCCAGCACTCGGGAGGCAGAGGCAGGCGGATCTCTGTGAGTTTGAGGCCAGCCTGGGCTACC
>LZPO01077274.1:0-10262 GCA_001675575.1 Neotoma lepida
GCACCCTATTCCTGGCTTCTGAAGGTTCTTGCACCTATGTTTGTGTACACACACACATATGCACATTCACACGCACACACACTTAAAAATAATTATCTATACATACAATTTTCTCAAATGAACAAATGTGTAATTTATTTTTAAAATTTATATTGTATGCGTCATTATGTAATTGTTCATATATTACATTTTCAATAACAATTATGATAACTTGTAATTTTTTAAAAATGGGTTTTGGTTTTCTAAACATGAACCACATTTTCCGTAATTTCCTAACATGAAAGAATTTTAAGAGAGGATGTTGTCCCTTTAGTTTTGTTCTCTATTCCATCTTCCTTATGGGTTTTTCATATCCAAGCCCAAATTTCATGATCATTTACAAAGCATGAACATAGGATAAAGGAATCTAAACTAAATGTCACTGACATAGTTTAAAGAGGACATCTATGAATTTTAGGCCAAATATAAAATCTGTTTGACATTAAATATGTTAGCCTACTCTTGTCAAATCTTCTCTCTTGGTTTGTTCTGACCTTAATTTCCACCCTGATATTCTTATCCAAATGTGTCATGAGGGCAGCCAGATGGTCTGATTTCTTTTCAGGGCAGCATTGAAATGCTCTGCTATGTCCTCAGGGATTATATGAACATGCTGCTCTTGTAGTGGATAGAAACACCAGTGGGTTTGTTGCTTTTCTTGTTGCTATGGCAAATGACAGATGAAAGCCACTTAAGGAATCTAGGATTTATCTTGGTTCACAGTTTCAAGTACAGTCCATCGTGTTGGGGAGTCGTGATGACTGGAGCTTGAGGCAGTCATGCTGCATCTAGTCAGGAAGCAGACAATAATTAACACTGGTTCTCAGTCAGCTTACTTCATTTTATTCATTCTGGGACCACAGCCCATGGGATGGTGTTGTCCATATTTAGTATAAGTCTCTCTACTTCAATTAGCCTAATCTAAATCTTTCTCAGATATTTCCAAAGGTTTGTTTCCATGGTGATTCTAAATTTTGTCAAGTTGACTGTATTAATCATCACACTGAGTTTCCTCTATCAGTGAACTTAGCTACAGAATGGAAGTTTATGAAGTGTCTGATTTGAATCTCCCTGTGTGTGTGTGTGTGTGTGTGTGTATGTGTGTGTGTGTGTGTATGTGTGTGTTTGACACTAGGTATCTTCCTGGATTTATCTCCATGTATATATTGATGAAGGTCTCTCTCACTTGAATGCAAAGATCACCACTTTGATGAGT
Organism: Neotoma lepida; assembly: GCA_001675575.1. Taxonomy (NCBI): domain Eukaryota; kingdom Metazoa; phylum Chordata; class Mammalia; order Rodentia; family Cricetidae; genus Neotoma; species Neotoma lepida. Next base: position 1,256 of record LZPO01077274.1, read on the forward strand.
ATGTGTAGTCAGACAACTTTTGGAATCCTCTGACTATTTCACCTGGGTGTTAGCATTATAGGCAAGATGTTACACACACTTGGCATTTTATAGAGTGCTGAGAAGCTGAATATCTATGTGATATGTCCTTTTCCCACTGAGTCTTCTCCTCCTTCCTGAACTCCCCCTCCATATACCTGCTATTGTACTCTACCCTGTGCTATCTCTGTGGCTTTAACTTCTAGATGTCCACTGTGGAAAAAGTGTTCACTTAACATGACAGAATACTTTATGTTCTGCAGTTCAGAGACAAAAGTGAACACAAAAGCATTGAAATAACTATTGACACTTTTTTGACGACTGACTAATAGAAGTACTCTGAACTGCCTCTTAAGTGATGAGCTCTTCTCTACCAGTGATGTGGTGTGGACATGGGGGAGAAGAGTCCATTATTATGAGATTGGAAGAAGATGGGAAAAGAAACACAAAAGATAATTTTTCAAGTGACAGAACATGATTGTGCATAGTGCCATGGAGGATGATTTGTCAAGTGGGAATTTGTGGTGAAGCATAGCTAAGCAGCTATTGAGTAGAGCAGAATCACACTCTTGCCAGCAGAAGGATAGGACCCATGCAGTTAGTTATTCATCTCTGGGGAAATAACTGAGTAAATGTAGACAATTGGGTAAACCAGAAAAATGAATCAGATTCCCCAAGTACCCAAACCATGTACTCCTGGAAGATACGCTAGCATATTAGTGTTAATTGTATACCGTCTGAAATTCTTGTAAATGCTCTCATGTTAATTATAACTATAGGAGTGATATCTTTCTTACTTTTTATAACATTCAATTTCTTGGAAAATGTAATTTTGAAAGCAATCAAAAAAGCCAGATCAGTTCATTTTAATTACATCTATATCTTACAGAAAACTGCCTTGTTATTTGTGTGAACTTGGGTCACCAACGTTTTCAAGATGAGAAAAGTTGCTTGAGCACACCTTGTTACCATAGTGTACTTTAGAGACTCCAGGAAGAAATGGCCAAATTCACCATCATTAAGATACTATGAAGGATCAGCGCCTTGATTCTTTATGATCCCATAATGAATTTCTTGTATTGAATGCAGAAATTCTGTCATGTTTCAGACTGTGCATAACATCTATTCATAATTAAGCACATTTTTAGATGAATCCTCCTGAAGAACAAACCTGTACCTGCATTTTAATGTTTAACAGTCTAATTTCTGTCATATTCATTCCTTGCATATAAAGGAAATTTCTATAAAAGATGAAACTGATATGTGGAAGGCCAAACTAATTATTTAGAGGATGGAGAGAAGGATGCTAGATGCTGATATTGTATGTGGGAATGGATAGAGATCCTTTACTAGTATCCATTCATTGTACATCCTGTTGTGTTTCACATAGATATTTTCTCCTACGTATATGGAAGTTGAGGGCTGTAGCTTAGGTGCTTAGGTGTCTAATATGCTGCCAGACATCTCAAAGTTCAGAGTTCACAACAGTGCAAGAGAAATCCATTCAAAGCTTTTTGAAGTATTTGTACAAGGTAATTCTCTTACCAAAGATGTCTGGCCCCTAATACCATGTAGTTAAAGGGACATTGCAGATGTGGTTATGTGCTTTAATGTGGCAATTAAACTGGATGGTCTCACTTTAATCACAAGGATGCTGATGAAGATAGGTAAAGGGGGTCAAAATCAGGGAAGTTTATGTGTTCATGGATACAAAAGCTAGAGTAGTGGGGCCATAAGCCAAGGAATGTGAGTAACTGCAAGAAGCTAGCTAGAATCAGGACTTATAAACCTTAGTAGTTGGCTAAAGCAAGAATATGTAGCCTTTAGAAGCTATTTACATCCAGGACTTGATCCCTCTAGTGATTTCTGAAAGAATGCAATCTTGACCATTCTATTGATTCCTATAAGATGGAGTTTAAATTTCAGACTCTCAGAAACACATAATAATACATCATTGATGTTCTAATCCACTAAATTGTGGCAATTTGTTAATTGGAAATAAATAGGCAATTCTTACACCAAATTTTGTCAACAGTAGTACTGTGGTTTAAATTAGACACTGCCTTGAGACACTTCTTAATTTCTTCTGACAGAATTGGAGAGTATTTCAGTGCAAAATTCTATATTCCCTTTGAGTAATGAGAACAAGGAGTAACGGACTTGCTGAAGAGGGTACAGATAGTTATGGATAAAATTAGGCCAAGTTTGGAGCTATGCAAGACTCTTAGATTATTCATAACTGCCAACATTCAACCCCTGAATTTTGGTAAGAAACACTTGTGTGCGAAAGTCAGAGTTAAAGAAGGACTTTACAATAGTGTGATGGCTAACTAGGGTAGAAGCAAGTGACAGACCAGAGACACAGGTTTCTAGGACAGGGCCACTTATGATCAAGAGTATGCGTGATCTGCTAATTACCATGACAGGCCATCAGCACTGAACCCACGAGGAAGGCCCACCCCTGGGCAACCTTTTGGAAGCACAAACACAAATAAGCATGTTTATAACTTTCAAAATGGCATAATTCTTCAAAGTTATCTATTGCCAGATGCCAGGAGTTACTCTTTTTCTATATGACCTTTGAATAAAATAATGATTAAATAGAACTTAGTTTCATTTAAAGATTATATGATTTGTATCTGCAGTTCTTACCTTGTGAAGGCTCTGTCATCACCTTTCCATTTTAAGGAGTATGTGAGTGACTGTTCCTGCCTTTAGGAGCATCTCTGTATATTTTAGAAGCCCTGGTTTGTTGGTAACACTTCACCCAATGCCATCAGTTTCTATGGAGACACTAACTATTGTGCAGTTAAGAGCAAAAGAGATTCCTCAGCTTCCCTGTGGTTTTGAGACTGTGTTTACTTGTCTTTCCATTCTGAACATCAGAAATAAAATTAAAATGGTTTTCTTTCTGAAGCATCATCATTTGGGTGCTGGTAGGATGCTGTTCCATTTCACAAACTATGACTATTTATGAATTAAATATCTCCCTGGGCCATCCTTTTCTAAAAGCAACTATAGTAGTCCTCTGTGGGGCTGTTAATGCAAAAAATGTCATTATGTTACTTGAGATTAAAAAAAAAAACCTGTACGTTAAACACTACCAATGACTCAGGTTTATTCCTTTGCATATCTGTGGCATATATAGATAAGTTAGATTTGGATAAAGCTTCGAGAGAAAAAGGAAGTCTGTTCTACTTAGAGATAACAACGATTCGGTTTCAGAAAATCTAAACTAGGATTGCTTGTAAGAATTGTAATAGATTCATTTTGCCCTCTTTTGTATCATTATTTTAAACTCTCTTCCCAATATTGGACAAGACAATAGACAAATTTCCCTCCTTTTTTTTAACATCAGCTTTCTTTCTTGGTGGAGCTTCTGGATTCATTTTAATTCCTTCTTAAATTTAAGAATGTCTGCCTTAGTATTGTTATTACTGAAATATAAGTGTGTCAGTAAGTGTTATGATTGGCAGGAGCTTAAAATTTCTCCTAAAAACAGACTTAAGAACTGAAAAAACTATAGATTCTTCCTGAATTCATGCATTCAAGTGTATTTTGATTTCAGAGTTGAATGTTAAGTGTTATCCATGAATCCATGGATATTGTGTCATCCTTTCCAGTGTGAGTACCTTTAAGTAGCACAAGGTCTTTTAGCATAATTAGTACAGGATATTGAACCCTGCCAGAAATACAGGATTCATCATTAAATTTAGAGGCTGCTTTATCTCTCTGAGTCTAATCATGTGTGCAGAAGACTAATTGTTAATGGCATAGTCTTTATTGCTCATGACTTTCTTTTATTTTAAATGAAATGGTCTGCTTTGTGAGAAATAATTAGGTTTTATAGGCCTACCTGCATGGAGTCTTTTGTTGAATGTGTTATGGTTTTGCCAATTCAGATCCTGAGAGCAATTAGAGACTGGGGCTGAACTGTCCCCTAAATCACACACATATTGTGTTATCTCCTCCTTTAATTTTTACACATGGTGGCAGACGGGAGCTTCACTTATTTGCAAATACAAAGTAATTACTAGGCTGTGCTTTGTCTGAGAAGCATAAGCGTAAGTTAGGGGGATGAGCATGTTATGTAAGTCTGGCACATGACAATGTACTGCTATCTAATATTGTCCCCAAATATAAAGTGGCATAATAGTTTCTTGTTTAAAAACATGGTCCAGAGCTAGTGACGTAGGTCAGTGGTAGTGTTTGACACCAGGTTTGTTACTGAGCACCACAAAAATCAAAATAAAAGAGATGGTCATAGTTGGTGGCCAGCCATGGTCTTGTACGGATTTGTTCAAATGAGATGATGTTTGCTTGTCATTGTCAGCTGGAAACTATTTGTTGCTCACTAATGTGAATGAGACCAATTTTCAGAGGTTCTCATAACAGCAGAAAAAAATCAACATTTCATTTCTGAAATAGCTAGTTTATATGATGAGTCACAGACTCGACTAGGGATATTCGACAGAGGTGCTGCAAGAATCATTGATGATTTTGGTACTATATAGAGAAAAATCTGTTATGGTAGAACATAACATAGTCTAGTGACTAATAATTTCTGTTGTTTACTTTCCTCTGCCATGACACAGGATGATTTAATCATGGTACTGTTATTCCTTCAGTGATGGTGAAAACCATGTCATTTTGACATTAGAATAGTTGGACAATATGGAAGTCACTTTTGCAGACACTGCTGATGGATTTGGTAGCCACTGCTGTGGCATTGTCTCTTCAAGCTAAGGGCACATGTGTGATGTTTTCTCTGTCTGAATTCTCATGTTACCTGGTCACTGTGTGTCAGGCCAGAGTTGAGGCAACTCTACTGCTTCTGCTGCTGCCATATAATCACTAGCAATCAAGGTATTTTCAATGTAGACAATGTTCTTTGGTGGGAAATTACTTTGAATTATGTCTCTCGTCTTTTCTCCTCCTCTTCCTCTTCTTGCCCTCATCCCCTGTGTAGTCATAAATGGCTGTGGTTCCACACATGTTGTACACAGCATCCATGTGGACGTCAGACAATAACCTCAAGTGGGACTCTTCTGTCCCCTCCTGCCATCTTGCCATAGGAGCCATAGGTCTACAGACACATTCCTTCTCTTCCAGTCTTTTTGTTGGTGCTGAGAATTCAAATTCTAGCCCTTATGTTGAGTAGCATGCACCTTAACCATGTAGCTGTCCTCCCAGCCCTCCCTTGGGATTTTATCATTCAAATTCTCATGCATTTCCCCTCAAATCTATGATATCAGACACTAGCTACCCCAGAGGCACTCATCACCTTAGACATATGCATGTACAAATTGATATTTTTTTCAGTTAAGATTCTTTTGAAACATTCTTTAAGCAGAAATAATAGGAGCTGTATGAACCTGTGACCTACATCTAGTAGCTTGAAGTTAAGTTTGAAAAATGTGTTGAGAGTTTACAGGATCTGTAGTGAACGGCATTGCTGGAGAGTGTATCTCTTCTGATGGGAAGAAATTGAGCTTTGTGAAGTGTTTTCAAAGCATGCAGCCTGCTAAGGCATCTATTTTCTGGATTTCCTTTTACCTTCTCAGTATTTCCTCTCAAATACTTTCTTTAGGTAAGAGGAGAATTTGAAAATAACAATGTTTTAGTGGACAGAGCACATTTGAGTCAATGCTTTCCAGATAAGCAAAAAGCTGGTGGCTACTTTGAAATTCTATGATAGGCTTATAGTTACGTACAAAGTAATGTAATCAAAATATTATTGGAAGGTTAATTGAGGAAACATTACTTTTATTAAAAGAGGTGAAAAAATAGGAAAAAGCAGATAGGAAGTTTTATGATAAATAATTGGTTTTTTGTCATGAAAATGGAAGAAATATTTCTATTCTTCAAGAAAGCCTCACTTAGGGCTAGAGAGTTGACTCATCAGTTAAGAGCACTTGTTGCTCTTGCAGAGGACCAAGGTTCATTTACCAGCACCCATATGGTGGTTCAGAACCATTTCTAGGTCAGTTCTAGAGGACCCAACAACTTTTTCTGGCCTTCATAGGCATTGGACACACACATGGTGTACATGCGTGCATTCAGACAGACATGCATACACATAAAAATGAAATAAACCTTTGATGAAAGAAGGAAAGCCTCACCTACTCTTCTTAATTTTAAAAAATGAAATTTTTCATTTTCACTATGGTCTTCCAAACTATTTCATGCTGTTTGAGACCCTGGGAACCCTCCCCTCACCACAAAACAAACATTTTTTTTTAATCAAGGTGTACATGATTCTATGAACTTCATAGAGTCCGTTGTATCAACGCCTCCTTGGTAGTCTTCAGAAGATCAAATGTAATGGAGAAAAAAAAAATTAAATGTATTTGAAAGAATTACATCGTAAATTTAATGGGACTTAAGCAAGAATGTTTTAATTACATGAAAACTTATAATTAACCTTCACATCATGAAACTCAAAATATGTAAACAAAATGATTAGCATAGTCCTTGCTGTCAGCCAACATTATTGTTAAATAAACTCTGACAGCCAAGTGTAGGGGATCATGGCTGTAGTGTAAGCAATTGCATAGCTGAGACAGGAAGATTTTAAATTCAAGATGAGTCTGGACTACACAGAAAGACACTGTCTCAAAACACTAAAGAAAGTTTATGATTTATATGCTCCTTTGTATACTTTATAAGCAAGTATTTTAGCCTCTTAGATATAGATATACTGCATTTACTGGTCTTCTGTCATTTCTGTTTACCTAACAGGATTAGGAGGATTTGTTAATAGGTGTGGATTTACAATATTTGAAAAATAAATGTACTGTGATTTTAACAATTCATATGATTAAGATTTGGACTCCTTTCAATCCCCATTACATGTACAATGAAAACACGTGTTCCTTTCCCTGTGTGTCTATGTTATTGTTACTTCCCTTGCTAGTGCAGATTCTTTCAGATAGATCTGCTGGCTCCCAGGTGTCGGGGCAGAAAATTCTATCTTACCTTGCCTCCTACAAGTATGAGAATCCTCTCACTTCCACACTCAGCGTTTCCTGTTATCCTGGCTATGTTTTGCTTGCTTTGTCTTACTCTGATTTGCCTGCCTGGTCTTCAGATCTGTTGCTTTCTGATACCTCTTATGGGGTCTAATTGGAACCATTGTATTCATTAGTCATCACTGAACTGTTAACTATGACCATCAACCTAGAGATACCAATCTGTGAATAGAGGTCAGATAGGCACAGGTTTAGCTAGATGCATGTTTGCATTTGTAATTATTAAAATAATCATAATAACAGATTTAAGGCAGATAAGGATAGACACATGCACTCTTTTTTTCTCTGGGGTTTTAACTTCATTACATTTATATTTGTTCATTTATTTGCTTGTGTGTGCAGAGAGCACATGTCATAGCATGCATATGGAGGTGAGAATACAACTTGAAGGAGTTGGTTCTCTCTTTCCATCACGTGAGTCTCAGTGAATTCATGTCTTTGGCCTTGGAGGCAAGCCATTTCACTGGCCCCATTGGTTAGCCTTGTGATGAGGTTTCACCAACCAAAAATCTTTGTGTTTACCTTCACTCATGCTAGGAGAAGTTCTCAGTTCCCCTCAGCCTCCTGAACTTTCACTGTTTGCAACTCTTCCCATGATGACTCTTATCTCCCTAGAACTTCTGTAGTGTGTACTCGTGATGACATACCCATTGACAATTTTTGGGCCTCAATATTGGCTTCAATATTACAAAGGGAATCCTTTTAATTACAGTAACTCTGTATAACCTACATATTATCCATAGATTATCCATAGATATCTTCTGATATGATGCTATTTGTTGATTTTGGGAAGACACTAAATTTATGGTATATGTTTGCAAATTTCCATTGGTATCATCCATAAAATAAGTGATTTGAGATACACAATGTTTTAGAAATGTCATGAGCTTAGAGTCAAAGACTTTGCCACATAATAATCACGTGACTGAGAATACTCATCATCTGTGGACCTCAGTTTAATTTACCCGTGCAAGGAAAGGAAGAGCATACTTTGCAGACTAGCAAGAAAGCATAAAAAAGACAGAATTTGGAGAGATGGTTCACTGGTTCAGAGCGCTTGCTGCAAAGGATAACCAGACTACAACCCACAGCTCCAGAGACACTAGGAAACAAAGAGGACCCTAAGAAGAATGCATGGATCACTTTGGGAAGAGGAAATAGATGAGATCTCAATGGGTAAACTGGGGATAGGGGAGCAATAGAGGAGAGGGGATGAGGGATGAGAACATGAGGGAACGGGGTGGTCCAGCTGAGGGAGAGACAAAGTGGGAGATCAATGAAAGAGATATCTTGAGAGAGGAAGACATTAAGAGGTTAGGGAGAAACCTGGTACTAGGGAAATTCCCATGAATCCATAAGAACTCACCCAGATTAGACTACCAGCAATAGTGCAGAGGGTGCTTGAACTCGCCTACCCTGGTTATCAGATTGGTGAATACCCTGTCTGAGCCTTCATCCAGTAACTGATGGAAGTAGATGTAGAGATCCACAACTCAGCACCAGGACGGGCTCCAGAAGTCCAGTCAAAGAGAGGGAAGAGGGGTTATATGAGCAAGGGAGGTCAAGATCATGATGGGGAAATCTACAGAGACAACTGAACCACGCTCCTAGGAACGAACCTGCATGGGACCGGACTAGGCCCTCTGCGCGTAGGAGTTAGTGTGTAGCTTGGTCTGTTTGAGGGGCCCCTGGCTGTGGGATCATGATCTATTCCTGGTTCATGAGCTAGCTTTCTGGAGCCCATTTCATATGGTGGGATGTCTTGCTCAGCCTCAATGCAGGGGGGAAGGGGCTTGGTCCTGCCTCAACTGAATGTACCAGGCTTTGCTGACTGTCCATGGGAGTCCTTACCCTTTTGGAGGAGGAGATGGGGTGGGGGTGCGTCAGGGCTAAAGCCTGGAGGGAGCAAGAGGAGGGATGAGAGGGGGATCTGTGGTTGGTATGTAAAATGAATAAAA
>LZPO01077274.1:11713-22340 GCA_001675575.1 Neotoma lepida
AATCTCATATATATATATATATATATATATATATATATAAATGGTTTTTTTACTGAAGAGTTTTGTTTCATACAATGTATTATGATATAGCTTCCCTTCCTCCTACTCCTCCAAGGTCCTTCTCCCTTCTCCCCTACCCAACTCCATGCCTTTTCTTTCTCCCTCTCGTTAGAAAACAGGCATCTAAAATAATGTTAATAATAATAATAATAATAATAATAATAACAAACTAGAATCAAGCAGAAAAGGGAAAGAATCAAGCAGAAAAAAGACAAAGAAAAAGCACAAGAAATACATGCAAATGCTGAGACACACACATTCACACACAACCCCCCCATAAACACAAAACCAGACACTATAATACATAAACAACAGATCTGTAAGCTTAAAAAAAGCCCTGAAAAAATGTTATGAGACAAAATACCTCCATGAATAGAATAGACATGGATGCCTGGACAACAGCAAAAGAAAGTATTGCAAACTGCAGGTGGACATAGCTGCCTGGTGCTAGAAACTCTTTATTCCCTAATAAGAGCAGGAGGAAAGATGCTTATGGTTCTAAAGTATAGAGCCCAGGGGCCCACACTTCTTAGGTGGCCATAGAGTTCTTACAGAAAGTACATAAATATATTGCAGAGACATCAATGATTTATTGGTAATGATGTATTTGGTTTATTATTTCTATTTTAAAATGTCACTCATGGCTTCTTGTCCACTCAGCTAGAAACAGTGTCTGTTCTAACCAGGTTCATGTCTGATACATCCTTTTCCAGGGGCAATATAGTAAAGGGCTTGTTTAAGCTGGGAGATGGGATAGGAGCTTGCTCTGTCTATTCTACCAATCAACCTGGCACTGCAATACCTGTGAAAGCCATGCACCCCTCCAGGAAACTTAAACATCTCGTACAGTTGGGGCATACCTTTTAGGTAATACACTTGCAGTTTTGTTTTCTGTGTTGGGAGGAAAAAAAAACACTCTCTATAGCATATGTTTTAAAATTGAGTATTTACTTATTGTGTGTGACTGCATGTGTGTGTGTATTTGTGTGTATGTGCACATGTGCATGGGTGTGTCTGTGTGTGTCACACCATGGTAGTCAAGTACAAATTGCCAGAGTCAGTTTTCTCCTTTCACCCTGTGGGTCCTGGGGATCTGGCTTAGGTCTTCAGACTTGATGGCAAGTGCTTACCTGTTCAGCATTCTCACTGCCCCCACTACCACCCATAGCATAATTCTGTTCTTGTTTAGCATATTGTTGAATTTTTAGCTATTGAAAACACTGTTCTCTGTGCATCATGCCAAATAATTTAGACACATAGGTAGCCACAGCCTTATACATCATGAGTGCACTGGTGTGCCTGGTCCAGCATTTTGTTGAGGAGGTACTGGGACTAATTCAGTGATTTTAGTAAACATAATCTTATCTAGTTATGACTAAAAAAATTAGTCATAATGACCCTTGATTTTGTAAGGAGAATGTGGGAGAATATTCATAATCAAAACTAATAACTGACTTTATAGTGTAGATATGTATATGCCTACAAAAGCATAGGAAAAATCAGGAAATGCATGTACCAAACTATAAGGGTAGAATGAGAATGTTGTTTCTTAATTCAGCATTTTTAAAATATCTTAAAAATGAGGATATATGATAAATTCAAAGGTAAATATATATATATATATATAAAATACAGTACTAATATGTTGAAAATTTTATCTAAAGTTAATTCTACTTTTAATGCCCTGTCAAACTGGTAATGCACTTATCTTTAGGTGTAGATTTTGGTAGAAAGACCATTTTTAGATATGTATGTAACATTCATTATGAAGCATAAAAAAGAGCTACAATGAGAGAAAAGACCAATAGTGCACTTAGTTGAGCATGTGATGGCTGCTGGGAGTGGAAGAACCATTTTTTATAATGATGTGACCCCCTCCTCACCTATAGGCTGACCACACATCAAAGAAGGCTCAGCCCCAAGACTGACTGTACAGAACAAACTGGACTTGATGGAGGATACAGAAAAACAAAGAAGTAATCTCAAAGTTGGGTGGGAAGGGATAGGAAGGGTGGTGGTGAGGAGCTGAGAAGAGTGAATGTGTTAAAAATATAATGTATGATTCTCAAAGAACTAATAAAATATGTTTTTAAAGTTTATTTTCTGGGGGTTGCAAACTAGCTCAGTGAGTAAAGGCCTTTGCTGCTGAGCCTGGAAACTTGAATTCAGTCTCTGGGACCACGTGGTGGAAGGAGAAAGCCACCTCTTTCAGGTTATGCTGTGACCTCCACACGAGTGCTGCCTCATCATACACCTCCACACATATGGACACTAGCACAAAAATAACATGTAAAAATAAATGCACGTAATTCTTCTTTGTGTATTTTGTTTGCTTCTTTAGCTTTTTGAGGCAGGGTCTCACTCTGTAGCCCATTCTGGTTGGGAATTACTAACTCTTGCCTCAGTCTTCCTGTCGCTTGTTTTGCAGACGAGAGCCCTCACACCCACCTTGTTCTCCATACTTCCCTGGATCACAGCATTCTCTGCATATTGGCTACCACTGTGTTTGGCACTCCACTTAATACTATCCTGCTGGCAGTATCCCTGCTCACATTCAATAGGAAAATCTCTCCATGCCTCGTGCATGTACTAACTGTGGAGCACAGTCCAGACTTTCAACACTTACATATATCTCACCACTAAGATTTCAATGCAAAGTGTTGGACCTATTTTCAATTCCTACCTACTAAAAGTGAGTCCTAATGCTTAATTCCTAAGATTTGATTCCTGAGTACTCGGTAACTTTGTTCTACAGGCCCATTGGATGTTCCACAGAACACAGGCAAAGTGCTATGACAGTCTGAGTTCGGTTAAGTTAATGAAATCTTAAAAGAATTGGAAATTTACAAAAAATGCTGCTATGAACATAGTTGAGCATGTGTCCCTGTGGTATGATTGAGCATTCCTTGGATATATGTCCAAGAGTGGTATAGCTGGGTCTTGAGGAAGATTGATTCCCAATTGTCTGAGAGACTGCCATATTACTTTCCAAATTGGCTATACAAGATTGCACTCCCACCAACAGTGGAGGAGTGTTTCCCTGGCTCCACATCCTCTCCAACATAAGCTGTCCTCAGTGTTTTTGATCTTAGCCATGCTGACAGGTGTAAGGTGGTATCTCAGAGTTGTTTTGATTTGCATTTCCCTTATGACTAAGGATGTTGAGCAATTCCTCAAATGTCTCTCAGCTATCTGAGATTCTTTTGTTGAGAATTCTATGTTTATCTCTGTAGCCCATTCGTAATAGCCAGAACCTGGAAACAACCTAAATGCTCATCAACTGAAGAAGGGATTAAGAAAATGTGGTACAAATACACAATGGAGTACTACTCAGCAGAGAAAAACAATGACATCATGAAATTTGCAGGCAAATGGATGGAACCAGAAAATATCATTCTGAGTGAGGTAACCCAGACCCAGAAGGACAAACATTGTATGTTCTCACTCATAAGTGGATACTAGATGTAAAGCAAAGGATAACCAGACTACAACCCACAGCTCCAGGGAGGACCCTAGGAAGAACACATAGATCGCACAGTGAGGGAGAACTGGATGAGATCTACATGGGAAGACTTGGGGCGGGGGGAATGGAGGGCAAAAGATGGAGGATGAGAGCATAGGGGAATGGGAGGTTCGAGATGGAACAGGGACACAGTAAGAGAGCAAGGAAAGAGATACCATGATAAATGAAGAAAGACATCATGGGAATAAGGAGAAACAGAATGCTAGGGAGGTTCCCAGGAATCCACAAGGATGACCCCATCTTAGACTACTGGAAATAATCGAGAGGGAGCCTGAACTGGCCTACTCCAGTGCATATTCAGATACTTTATGGCTAAGAACGAAGAATAGGCACATTGGGAGAAAAAAAATAAGTGTACCATTTTTTTTTCAGGGTCGTCTCCCAAGTAGAAACATGCATGTAGAAGTGAAGGTTTTAGGAAAACACAAATTATTAATGCTATAGCTGGCTACTTCTGTATTTCTTTTCATAATTACAAATATAAGAGTGCCTTATTTTCATATTTTGAGGATAAAGTCACTAAGAAGTTAAAAAGAGAAATGGAAGCTGTATTTTTCCCTTTTTATCTTTGGAAAGCAAAATATTAGTCAGACTTAAGTGAAGGAGAAGGATGGAACCAAACATGAGCTTTTCACTACTGTGTATGCACATGTGTGAGTCTGTATGCACATGCGTGCGTACCTGTGTGTGTGTGTGTGTGTGTGTGTGTGTGTGTGTGTGTGTTCGTGTATTCCTCTATTAATCTCTACCTTTTAAAAAAAAAGGGGGTCACACTGAACCTGGAGCTTATTGGTTAGACTATAATGACTGGTCAGTGAACTCCAGGGAAGACCTGTCTCCACATCCACAGCTCTGGGATTCCAGATGTGCATATTACCATCAAAGAGTTTTACACGGATTCCACAGATTCCGGCTGAGGTCCCAATGCTTGTATAATAGGCAATTTTACTGACTGACACTCTGTAGACATGTAATGTTAGCTTTATATTATCAGATCTTGTGATCAGACTACTAATAACTATCATTTTTAAATAACTATAAGTAATTTTCTGCTTTCGCAGATCAATAATCCTGAGCTCTGAAGGGAGAGCTGCGTGGCTTACTATATAGTTGACTTTGGACAATCACTCGACCTTGAGGAATCCTTCAAGTTTAAGTTGTGGTTAATGACAACACAAGCTCCTTGTGGGAATTAAATAGGCTAATAGTTGCAAAGTGTTTGGAATACAACCTTACACCCACACTTAATAAATGCCAGCTGTTAGCAGTAGCTATTATGTGCATAATTATATTATTTAGTTCTTTTTTTAAATTTTTTTTAAGATTTTTTATTCATTATGTATACAGAAGAGGGCGTCAGATCTCATTACAGATGGTTGTGAGCCACCATGTGGTTGCTGGGAATTGAACTCAGGACCTCTGGAAGAACAGTCAATGCTCTTAACCTCTGAGCCACCTCTCCAGCCCCTATTTAGTTCATTTTTAATGAAGTATATTATATATGTACCTATTGATATTATAAAATGCTTAAGGGATACTTGATTCCATATATGACCTATTCCTCAAGATTGATATTTCATATGCTTTTTTCTTCTGAAAAAGTGAGAAATGTCTTAACAGTGCATTCATAAGAGAGATAGATACAGGAAACACTTAATTGTTGAGAAGATAGAATGTATTGTGAATGAAACTATTAATACAAATAGATTTGAACTTCCAGTCTATGATATTAGAAAATCATGTCTTTTGAGCACCTTAACTTCCTTAGTTTCCAATTACACTTTAAATTGATTATAATGATTGGTTATAGCAGTGTCTATTACAAACTCTCACATTATTTGTGTTCTAATGTTGCCTCAATTGAGAATGTCTTGGAAGTGACACATGCAAGGTCCCTACTAGCAACTGGGCAAACTCTCCATTTCCCACTGATAAGATGTTCCTGGATTACTTTTTAAAGAAGAGGTGTGTAAATGAGTAGTCTGTAGAATCAGAAAGCTGAGTGCTCCAAATTAATTTATATTGTTAACAATATTGGTTTAGAAATGCTGGAGGAAACTCCCAGGTAAGCTGAGAACAGTAGAACAGCTTAGATCAGGAGGGTTTTGTCCTGAGCACCAGAGAGTCCCAGAATGACAACATGGCGAGGTTAAGTTTGAGCTCTCTTTCCTTTTTGGAGAGCTGATAAAGGGAACAAGGTTCTTTGTTGGTAAACACTTTGTAGAGCTTCCTGAAATCCAGTAATGTGGTGGCTATAGCTCTTCAGAGGTGAGAGCCTGATTATAGAGAAGTGGATAGTCTTATGCAGTTGGAGTCCACAGTACTTGGAATTTCCTTTCCTTTTTAACTGCATTGCAGGGTTTTCTCAATTTTTTTTTTGCCTACCCATGTGACCTCCTGCTTACAAATCAGGAAACAATGATTTGATTTTGTCTGATAAGAATTAAAACACTCACAATGGATGGCCCATGTATAAACATCTCTTTATGCCAGGTACGTATTTGTTGTGTGGAATACTTCCTCTTGAAATTTTTTTTATCAAGTCTTACTCTGATACTAAGAAAATAATAAGCAAAATCAGAACGTTTCTTCTGTTTCCCTGTTCCACAGGCGAGGAACGATTTTATTCGTGAGTTATCTCCCTTACTAAAGAGTTTTAAAGCTTCGGAGTGTTTGCTTTCAATGATTACAGAAAGAAAGGTTGCAGAGAGGGCATACATAAGCTATTTTTGTGTATCATGAAGAAGGTTTTGTGACCCTTTTACTACAAGCAAACTTGACTATGGTTTCCTCATTATTTTCTCTGTATTTAACAGTGTTTACAAGTTCTTATTCTGTTTCCCCACATTACTTTGCTAAGATAAGTTGGATGACTTAAGTAAATCTGGCTTTGCAGATAAAAATTTTTTTGGAACTATATAAACCTGTCTACAAACTGCTCTAGTTTATAATTGAAGTGGAAAAGAAAAGTCAAATCTTTGCTCTGCTTATTTTGCTTTTATGTTATGATGCAAGGAAAAGGGTTTAAACTTGTATGTATTTATTTAATTAGATTTTAATTTAATATACATTTATTTAATTAGATTTTGATTAACACATTTTAACTCTTGGTGGTTGGAAGGTGCCTACTAAAATAGCAGGTTATATAAAAATTCCTTTCAAAGATTTTAGACATGACCAAGGAATAAAAACATGTACATATCCAAAATATTTATAAAACAATAAAAAAAATGAAACAATTGAGGAGTTTCCCAATACAAAATTGAGCAAGTCTACCATGGTTTGGTTTCTGCCACAAATGTGTAATGGAGCTGGTAGGGATAGTGCATTTTCACTTTTAGAAGGGAGTTTAAAAGACTTAGTCATTATGGACACTATAATTTCTGAATTAAGCTATGGTTTTCTCGAAAGATGAGTCACGGTTTTGTTCACATAAGCAATTTCACTCTCATATGAGTGCTTATGTATGATACACATTCATATTTTACACATTGCATGTTACATAGCATTTCTACCTGGAGCATACCTATTTCACATATTTCACACGTGTGTGCTCTGCAAGACTGTAACTCATTTAAACACCAGTCTGCCCTTGAGAGAAACTTAAGTGCTACTATTATACAGGAAGCAAGAGACAGCAGGGTCCTGTGTCAGGAAGACCTTTGGATTGCGCGCTTTGAAGCTCATCAGTGCCCATTCAGGTTTATCCCAAGGGGTCAGTTGATGGATGGCCTGATACTTCTTTTTCCCAGGGGCTGAATGCACAGCTTGGGCAAGACATCCAGCTCCTGCTGACTTAAGAAAAGTGTAATTTTAATGATGATTATAATCAGCTTCAGTGTTGCTGGGAGCCAAATGTATCCTTAAGTCCAAGAAAGAAAGCTGCAATCAGGGTGAAGATTAGATTATTCTTTGATAAATTGGCCTTTTAATTAAGATTTCCCCTTTTCCTATACTGGTTTATCTTTTACTATTCCAAGGTGAATAAGTGTTATGCATCTTTATGAAGATGTCATAGCATCTGAAATTCAGTGAACGCATGGGGGTGGGGTGGGGGAATGTCTGTCTCAGAACATTTATCCTGACACATTAATCGATGGAACTGTAGCTTTGATGTTAGCACCTGGACATTTCCAGTATTTACTTTCCCTCCAGCACCCAATGCCACTTACTTTAAAAAAAACAACTTTAGCCTTAGCAGATGGCTTTTATCTACTCTGAAGCCCAGGCTTGAACTGCATTTTCTGAAGAAGATGATTAAAGAAGCATCTAATAAAAGAAACTTAAGCTAGACACTGGGATATGAAGGTTGGCAATCCATAGAGTGGGTGGATTCTGAAAGGGAACTTGGGTGTTAATAGAATTTGATCGAATCTGTTCTAAGTGACTGTGTTTATCTTTTGTCAAACTTTAATATGATTGAAAAGATATATCAAAAGGATAAAGTTAATTTTTTTTAATTAAGTTGCTTAAATTCCTTTATGGGAAACATAGAGACTTGGTAATTGTTCTTTTAAAAATAAGAGTGTCGATCCACTTAATACTGAGATTTCAAGAGAGGTATAGAATGAAAGGAGATGATTCTAGTTTACTTTGAATAGCTCTTAACATGCTTTTCAAGTTGTTTAGGCTGTGACCTACAATTAGTAGCATATTTTATGTATATGAATTTCCTAAAGTGTGAATTAAATATTTAGAAATAATGTCCCCAGCACAGGTAATTGACTCTACATTCCATTGCCTACTATTTCATTAAAAAGAAAGTATATCATAAACCAGCAACATTTTATAATTCACATAGATCTCACTTTATAAGACAATGCTCTCAAGTCATGTACACAGCTTAGAAGGAAGGTGAAAATAAAATAAATTACTAAATATTCTTTTGAAAAATTATAAAAATCTTATTGCAGAATAAATATAAGAACATATTGTGTTCCTTAACTGTCAAAAACTGTTGTATAAAGTCAACTAACATTGTGTTTGGGCCAATATGTACATCACTTGCCTGTATGATTGCATAGGTATGTGGCATGCTCCAATTCAAAATGTTACTAAAATAAGTAGTATGTTGAAGAGTTCAAAGAATCATTTTAAAATACCAAAAGTATTTACAGAACATCTGAAATGTGATGCTGTTAGATGCTGATATGCAGGAGAATGGTTTTTGACGTGGAAAGTGGAAAAAGAAAAGGAAACTCCAACAATTAAATAAGACAACATCAGAGATCACTGTGCCTCAGCTAAATGGGCCTTATGCAGCGAATGAGGTACACTTTTTATACTGCACTTTCTCTTACTGCCAAGGAGCAGGAGCTGGCACAGAGATGTCTTGGGGATAGGCATCACTCATGTCTTTCAGATCTGTTCACCACTTTCCCCCCTTGAAAGCCAGGCATGATTCAGGAACAGGTCCTTTGTGCTCATTATATGTTTTTCTGATTCCATGGATATAAATGCATGAAAGGATGGATGATGAGGCTCTGTTGACTGAGAGGTCTGGAGGAAACAGTGAATGTGCATAGTCTGTTCTCTTGTTCAACTTACACATGTTTCCTGATTTCTCTACAAATCTTTAGTTTTAAACATCAGGGAGATGGGGGCAACAAGGGTTGAACCCAGTGTCTGACACAGGCTGATGAAGACACTGAACTGTGTTCTAGAGTCCTTTCTATCTTTCCCTTGGAAACAGGTCTCACTAACTTGCCCACACTGGCCTTGAATTTTCAATTTTCCTGCTTCAGCCTCCTAAATAGCTGAGAATAAAGGCGATTATCATTAGTCTGTGAAGAAACTTTATTTTAAATGACTTTAGTCTCATGATAGTCATTTCTGATGAAGTTGAAGGTACAAATTTTATCGTTAGTGCAACACATTTTCCTCATGGTACAAACACATATAACATTGTTTTTGAGATGTTTAAGTTTCTGATCAAGGTGACCCAAGTCACTTAGTTTTCTCTCTACTTCAAATGGATTTAGGTACCATGTTATGTAGAAATAAAGTTTAATCAATAGAAACTTACAAAGAATTCAAGATTACTCAAAAATCTGTATATATGACATGTGGGGCCTGCTTCTAGTGTATCACAGTTTACTTTCTTAAGGAACACAAAATATGCAAAGTAAAAGAGAAGTAAATTTTGGTTCTTTTTTTAAAACTTTTTTTTTTTCTTTTTTGGTTTTTCAAGACAGGATTTCTCTGTATAACAGTCCTGGCTGTCCTGGAACTCTCTTTGTAGACCAGGATGGCCTTGAACTCACTGAGATCCATCTGCCTCTGCCTCCCAAGTACTGGGATTAAAGGCATATGTGCTACTACCACTTGAAAAACAAAACAAACAAAAAAAACTTCTTCATCAGATAATTCTATGAGGAAGAAATGTATCCAAACTAAACATTTTATTTGTATTTCCATATAAATGTATTTGGCTACTAGATGTCCTAGACCTTTCAACTTACCACTGGAATATCACTAGCAGCAAGAATATTGAAAATTTAATGTAAATTTTCCATCAAAATTATTGACTATGTCTTGTAAGAAACAGACTTAACATCTGTGCTTATCTAGTTTTTGACAGTTCTAAACAGATAATTATTTGTAAAATTTATTTAAGTGAATTTGTGATAAACAGAAGTCAAAAGTATGTGAGAGAAAGAAGAGACCACCCAACCCAACTTGGTGGTCAGGGAAGGTATCAAGAAGGGAGATATTTATCTGGCATCAGCAACGAGAGGTAGTTGACCAGGCCAGGCATCAAGGAGTGTCTTATGGAGGAGATATATCACATTTTTCATAATTATAAGGCTGCTTTTGTGTGCTCAGATCTAGAATTCCTTTCCCGTTGAGAAAAGCTGTAATACTCACAAACCAGACTGTGCTAGTTTCATTTCTGTAGTTGGGGTAAGATACCCTGATGTAGACGAAAGTTTGTAAGGTTTCCCCGCCCGGCTCCCGTGGCCCGCTTAGACCCAAATAAACACACAGAGGCTTATATCATTTTTAAACTATGGCCCTGGCAGGCTTCTCGCTAGCTAGCTCTTA
>LZPO01077275.1:0-11100 GCA_001675575.1 Neotoma lepida
TGCTGGGAATCAAACTCAGATCCTCTGCAAGAACAGTACACACTCTTAACCACTGAGCCATCTCTCCAGGCCCTGGCCATCAGTTTTGATAGACAACAAGGACTAATGGTCCTAACTTGAGCTTTCTCTTTTGCTACTCTACTACTTCTTAAAGAGAACATGCATTTTCTGCATATTAAAGACAGTGGATATTTTATTCTGTTTTCCCATCCTATTCATTTATAGCCATAGTTTAGAATATACCAAATATATCCTGTAACATAGAATCAGCTTCATTGTCTGACTTTTACTTTCAATTCAGAGTCCAAGAGGCAATTGTTGAAGTGGCTGCTGAGTTGAACCTGGATGGATCTGCCCAGCAGCAATCTAAGGCCATCCAGAAAGTGAAAAAGAAAGCCAGAAAGATCCTGCAGGAAATGGTTGCTACTGTCTCCCCAGGAATGATCAGGTATTAAAGGGGATGGATGGCTTGAGACCAAGGCCAGCGGGATTCCACCAAGGAGATTAGAACTAGTGGATCTTCTTTTCCTAGCTCAAGGAAAAGATGTGAACAAAAGATGTTAATGTATTTCAGTGTTAAATCTACCTACTCAAGTGTGAAATAGCACAGTGGNGGTTTTGATCTGCCTTTGCCCTGCTGATCGGTAGCAGCTGCTCTGTTATGGGTGTTGTCTGTTCTCAGTGACTGAGTCTAGTGTCTTACTGGGAGCGGTTGCGTGTGTTAAAGGATCCTTTTGCTCACTAATTTAGCATGGCTATTCACCTTCCAAGGACTAAGTGCAAATGTGTTCATGAGATACTTCTGTGAATAGTGTGTGTTTACGTTAGAACACTCATTCATCAGTCCAGACACCTAAGTGCACACACATGAAGTCATTTACAAGTGCTTTTAGGTCGTAGGCTCAGAAGCTGTGGGAGGCAAAAGTGAGCTGTACGCATGCAGACTTANAACATGTACATGTTTGTCTGTTCGTATAGATTCGGATGTTTTTATTTCTTTCAGGCTGACTGGCTGGGTGCTGCTGAAGCTCTTCAACAGCTTCTTCTGGAACATTCAGATTCACAAGGGTCAACTGGAGATGGTTAAAGCCGCAACTGAGGTAAGGACTTCTGNGCCCCATCACTCTGTCTCCCCTGAGTGTGTGGCATGCTGTGAGCTCTCTTAGAGCGTCTCCTCCGTGCTGTCAGGGGTTGGAAGCCTTTTGGAAGCTTCCCTCTTTGTGATAACTGCAGTAGCATTTCGGGAGAGAAGCAGCGCCTGTCAAAAATACAGAGAAATCTTTTTATACGTTACCTNGCAACAACCTGAACACCAAGTCACACAATACCGGTTTTATACACAGGGAAATAGAGGCATAGGTAGGGGGGAAACATTGGCCCAAGTCACAGATAGTAAGTGATTTTTCTCAGTGTTTTAAACCAAGCCTGGCTCCCAAAACTTCTGCTCATTTTCCATAATGAAGANGCCTCTCAGAAGAGGTGTGGTCAACTTGAANTCTCGTTCATTCTTCCCCCACTAGTTGCTGTTGTAGTAGTGGTGGATCTTATATCTAGATATGTAGACTTGAAGAATTACTGGAGCATGTCTGTAGAGAGTGAGTCATTGGTCAGTCAGGGATGAATGACAGTAACGGAAATGCAGTGGCAAAGTGAGACCTACCGTTAACACCTGACCCTTAAAGTTGACGCCTCCCTCTGCCCTAGACGAATCTGCCGCTCTTGTTTCTACCGGTGCACAGATCCCATATCGACTACCTGCTGCTCACCTTCATTCTCTTCTGCCACAACATCAAGGCACCATACATCGCCTCGGGCAACAATCTCAACATCCCCATCTTCAGGTGAGCTCAGCTTCGTTTGAAATCCAAGGATTAAAAAGATTGTTCTGTCAGACATGTTGGACACACCTTCAATCGCAGTATTCGAGAGGCTGAGGCAGTGGATCTCTGTGAATTCTGCGCCATCTTGGTCCACATTGCAAGTTCCTGGTCTGCCAGGGCTGTATAGTGAGTCTCTGTTTCAAAAAAAAATTGGTTTAAGTTTGNGATTTGTTTTGTTATATCTTGATACATGTTATAAAATGGCAATAGCCTTTTTTATTAAAAAAGTAATGCTTCTTTGTGTAACCATTGGCTAGTACACAAAACAAGGCATTGTTCATCACCATATTTCTGTATATGGGCTACGTGTTGGACTGTGCTTAGGTAAGCTTGAGGACAGTGTTTACCCGGTGGATGAAAGGCCATTAAAAAGCAATGAAGTAAGAGATGGTACCAGACCTGTGAGAGGAAGGTGAGGTGCTGCCACCATGGTAGATAAAGGTTGGTAAGAGTAACCCTGCTGTTACCTTGACCTCATGATGTAGAGAATCCAGTAAAACACAAATGGTGTTTGCTGGCCTTTCCAGAGGATGCTGTGTATCCACTCAAAGAGAACAGTGTGTTCAAAGGCAGAGACTCAAGAGCATGGTAGTAGGAAAGTGATGGACAAGTAGGTAAATTGGAGTGTGTACTAGGAAGCTCAAGAAAAGGCCAGAGGCTGGAGGTGGCAGCTCCAGCAGACAGTAAGGGCTAGGTCAAAAGTAGCTCTAAGCTAAGGGTTGGCATCTCTCCTGACTTTGAACACTGATGTGTTCAGACCTGTGTGTTGAGTGGCCATTCTGGGCTTGAAGAGATTAATTCTGATTCTNTTGGGAGAGTTCAGGCAAATGATTAGGGCATACATCACAATATAGTGTAACATGAATCTTAAAAGGTCTTATTAAATAGAAACCCAGAGCCAGATATTGGGGTAAATTCTGAATGATCAGAGAGACAGAACAAGCCACAGCCAACCTCACCTTGCCAACTCCTCAGCTGATCTTGTTTCCTCAGACTGCAGGCTTCTGAGTCCTNNCCCNAATGNATCTCAGCTGAACTGCTGCTCAAAGCCTGAAAGCTTAAGAGGCCTCTAGTTTATGGTTCTTATGCCTTGTATACCTTTCTGCTTCCTGTCATTACTTCCTGGGATTAAAAGCATGTGTCTTTCCCAAGCAAAACATAGATCTCAAATCCTGAGATTAAAGGTGTGTACCACCATGCCTGGCTCTGTTTCCAGTGTGGCCTTGAACTCACAGAGATCCAGATGGATCTCTGCCTCTGGAATGCTAGGATTAAAGGCGTGTGTGCCACCATTTTCTGGCCTCTATGTCTATCTAGTGGCTGTTCTGTTCTCTGACCCCAGATAAGTTGTATTAGAGTGAACAATATTTTGGGGGACACAATATAATCACCACAATCTAGCCATGCTCTTTGGAGAGGAGGGCAGAGGCAGAATGACAAGGAATTAGTGAACTAAGTTCCTAGATGTGGGGCTCAGCAGAGGGTGTAGGAGACTGGATCTGCTGTCTATGAAGTCAAGTCACTGAGGAGCCAGTGAGGACTGGGTTGAGCTGAGGAATAGAACTCTTAACTCCAAGCAGCACAGAGCACTGAGGCCAGCTCTGTGACCCCGTGTGAGTTAGGAGGGTGAACACAGAGAGAAACTACAGGAAGAGCTGGTGGCCCGGCAGGCAGGGNCTCCCANGGTGGCATCCAAAGTCCTGGCCTCAGCCTCATGGTGCAGGGTGCTCTGTCCTGGTCCCCAGAGTGCTGCAGCTAGCCTGACTGGTATCATNAGCNGAACTTCAAGCAAACATGGACAAGACACATACAGGCCTCGCTGTCAAATAGCTTGTCCTGTAAGAGGAGCACAGACAAGCAGCCAGCACAGTGACATTGTGGTGGGGGCCTCAGCCAGCACAGTGACATTGTGGTGGGACATTGTGGTGGGGGCCTGCAGGACAGATATGCTTTTCCAGGGACTAGAACACCCATGTCACACTCCAGCACATCTCTTCCCCAGCACCAAGAAACAGAGAAGCTAAATTAGAAAATCATCAGAAAGCTTGGCTGGAGATGGTGAAGTTGGTAAACTGCTTGTCAGGCTTGAGGACCTGAGGTGTAGAAAAGTCTGTGTGTGGTNGTGTCTGCTTGTCATCCTAGTGTTGGGGAGGCAGAGACCGGGAACCTCGGGTCTCTCCAGCCAGCCTAGCCTGTTAGTCAAGTTCCAGGCCAGTTAGAGATCCAGTCTCAAAATGTAGATGAGTCTTGATTAAAAACACTTGTGGTTGTGCTCGGACCTCATGTGCATCTGTGCTCACACACAGAGAGACAGAGAGAGACAGAGACAAGAGAGACAGAGAAGCGGGGGCAGACAGACACAGACACAGAAAGATCTGGTTTCAGAACTAAGGTGGCGACTCTGCTGGGGCTCTCCTGTGGTCAGATAGCTTACGTACTCATTCCCTCCTGATCTAGTTTCTAGTGANGCTTTTTGTTCAGTGTCAAGTGTTTTTAATTTCTCATAATTGAGCATTTCTTTTCAGGAACTCATGCCAGCCATTGCTTAGCTTGCATTTCCTTCAGATATAGCAGATTGTAGACAAACTTGTCTATTTGGAGTTTTCTTTTATCTTAAGTCTCCACAGTGACAAAACACATCTCAGGGTACATTGTTCACTCATTGAATTATTCTGAAGAATTTCAGAGTGATTCTACACACACCCATATCTTACCCTGATTTCCATATACAGACTATAAAGGAGACCAGAATATGTTAACATTTTAATGTAGTNTTACTACGTACACCAGCGCAAATACTGATGTCTATTTGAAAACAATCACTCCATCTGAAAAGCCCAGGAGGAGGCTGTAAATCCAGGAAATCNGACTCACAAACTTTCAACTTCATATCCAAGCTTATCAGCAGAAAGAGACTTGGAGGTGGAAGCAGAATTGCTCTTTTCCTGTTTGTGCAAATGAACCTAGTTTTTGTTTTTTTAAACACACAGGCTGGAAGAGGGGATCTGACCTCCTGGAATTAGAGTTACAGAGGGTTCTCAGCTGCCACATAGGTGCCCAGGTTCTCTGGAAGAGCAGCCAGTGCTCTTAACTGCTGAGCTGTCTCTCCAGCCCATTTCGTGTTTTGTAAAGATACTTATATTTGGTTTCAGTTTGATAAAGTTTTTATCATAGGGACCCTCTTATGCATTAGTTATTTGAGAGTATTTCCCCAAAGAATATTTATTCACTTTACAAATTTGCCATGGGCCAGTGTCTGGAGAGCACAGGCAGGGTTTAAAACATTATTTTATTGGTTAACTTCCCCCCCCGCCATTTCTGAGACAGGGTTTTACTTGGTAGCTCTGGCTGGCCAGCAATGTAGACCAGGTTGAACATGAAAATCCTACTGTCTCTGCCTCCTGAGTGCTGAGAATAAAGGCATGCACCACCATGCTCAGCCATTGCTCTTGTTTTTGACAATTTCATAGATATATGTAGTGTATTCTGATTATTCCCTTCCTCCTACCTCTCTTATCTTCCTCTCATCTCTTTTAACCCCCGCCCCATCTCTACCAGTCAGCCCCTTTCTCAAATTCATGACTTTTAGGGTTTTTTTTTTGTGTGTGTGTGTGACCCATTTATGTTTAATTATTTTTAAGATTTCATGTGTATGAATGTTTTGCCTGCATGTATGTATAAGCATCACTTGGGTGCCTGGTGTCCAAGGAGTTCAGAAAAGCATGTCAGATCCCCTGGAACTGGAGTTACAGATGGTTGTGAACCACCATGTGGGTGCTGGGAATTGAACCAGGGTCCTCAGTGAGCAGCCACTGCTCTCAACTCCTGAACCATCATCTCTCCAGGCCATGAGCCATTTAGTTTAACCAGGGCCACTCCTCTGTGTGACCACTGGATGGAGCTGTCCATTGGAGCCTGGAGGATTCCATCTGTGGGACCACTGGACAGATCTGTCCACTGGAGCCTGGAGGACTCCCATCTGTGTGACCACTGGACAGAGCTGTCCACTAGAGCCTGGAGGACTCCCATCTGTGTGACCACTGGACAGAGCTGTCCATCAGAGCCTGGAGGACTCCCATCTGTGTGACCACTGGACAGAGCTGTCTACTAGAGCCTGGAGGACTCTATCTGTGTGACCATTGGACAGAGTTGTCTACCAGAGCCTGATGGACTCTCATACACAACTGAAGGCAGTAACTCTCTACTTTTAAATTTAGAAGCATTCCAAAATCTTCAAAGCTCTGTCATAACCTTTGCAGATGACATCACATCAGAACTCCTTTTTGACTTAGAAATTGTGCAGNGATACTCCAAAGGCCGAGGAATGGGTGAAGCATGTCAATAACATGGAAAATGAACTTCTGCATTTCCACTGTCAACATTCNAATGACATATGGAATTTCTATCTGAATGGAAAATGCTTTGGAGTATGTTGACATTTGAGTCTTGTTTTTACATTTTTCCTTATAAATAATTCATGCATTCCTTCATTTGCAGTACCTTGATTCACAAGCTTGGGGGCTTTTTCATAAGAAGGAGGCTCGATGAAACCCCAGATGGACGCAAAGACATTCTCTATAGAGCATTGCTTCATGGGGTGTGTATGGCCTTTAATTATCCTCAACACCATAGGGTTAGCTATCACAGGAGAGTGACAGAGAAGTGTTGGAACTAGGATTTTTACAAATTTGTTCTTTGATTTGGGAGGTGGCTGCATAGGTATGAGTGATCATTTTTCTGTAGTCCCCCAAAGACAGCTGTGGTGGGATGCTCTGCAGTTATGGGTATGGGGAAATGTTTAGTCAGTGATGAAGTTAGATTTTCCCCTGTGTTTTGTCTTAAGATTCAGCTGTTCTGAGCTCATATGAATTGCACGGTCTTAGCCCATGTCTAATTCTCTCCTGTCTCAGCACATAGTTGAACTGCTCCGGCAGCAGCAGTTCCTGGAGATCTTCCTGGAAGGCACCCGCTCCCGGAGCGGGAAGACCTCCTGTGCCCGGGCAGGGCTGTTGTCAGTGGTAGTGGATACTCTGTCTTCCAACACCATCCCTGACATCCTNGTCATTCCCGTGGGCATCTCCTATGATCGGATAATCGAAGGTCACTACAACGGTGAACAGTTGGTAAGGAGCCAGCCTGCACAAGGCCGTCTTCGCCTTTCAAGCTTTGCTTTTATATGTAGCGGTTAGCATTAGATGAGTGGCATTTTGCTAAACATGGTTTTTCTTGTTGCCTATCTGAAACCTGCCTGAGTGGGCATGGTGAGTTGCCTTCATCTTGTCTGTCAGCTTGTGAGTGAGTCTCCTGTGTTTCCCTGGGCCTGGAGACATATGTGGACTCATGTGTCAGTGCTGGCCTTGATCATGGGATTGCAAGTGTAAAGCCACTTGTCAGTGAGTTGTGATCTCCACTGTGGGGGGTGTTATCTATGCTTTGCAATCTGAGATCTATGGATTGATTATAATCGGATATTAGTGAAGCCTGTAGACTGGCCGGGTCATGTTGGCAAAGCAACAGCAAACTAATCTGAGAAAAGGGAGTAATTTTTCCAGTGAATTTTTACCAATGGATGCAGGAGTCGTAAGCATAGATTGGCTCATCAAAAAGTGAACTCACCTGTGTAACCAGCACCCAGATGAAGGAATGATATCAGGACCCCAGAAGTCTTCCCCACATCCTTCCTATTAGCTCCTCCAGGAGAGCCACTTGTCCAACCTCTTATAGAAAGATTGGTTTTCTCCATTGTTGAACTTTTAATAATAATAATAAAAGCAGTAATAATAATGTGTGTGGTTCTTTTACATCTGATTACTTACCTGTGTAAGCACAGGCGCTTGTGAGATTCAGCCTTGTTGCTNAGTGCAGTTCAGACCCCACAGGGGAAATGTTGCACTGTGTGAATGAATCACACACCTAGCTTCTTAGTCTCAGCACATTGCTCTTGGAGCCCTTTGGGTTCACTTTGGTATGTGTGTATTAAGGAAGGCGGGGGATAGCTGTAAGTCTAAGTGTACCCAGTTCATAAGCACTGCCCCAAACATCAGGCACATCTCCCAAATGGTTTGCCAGCTGACCACTCTGACCAGCACTGTGTGAGCACCAGAGGAGTCCAATTTTGTTGACTTAGTGTGGAAGTCTTGGGCAAAGTGTGTGCTTCAAAGGTTCTGCTTCCAGTGTCAGAACTTCTAGGATGCTTGACAGCTGGAGGCCTTGAAAATAAGGGACAGACCTGGAATTCTAGCTGGCTGATGGCTCTTGACAACTTGTGCCATCACTGTGTATGCCTTGTGGGACGGCTTGTAAAGCAAATCCTTTCTAAAAAAAAATTTCTCGTTAGTGGAAAGGCCACTGTGAGGCTGCCTGGCATTCCGCCCTCCCCCCTCCCCCCATTCTTCTTCTTATTTTTTTAATCTCAGTACTTGGAGAGCAGTTTCCCGGACGTGATGTCATTTTGTCCTTCACTGTTCTGGAGCTGTAGCTTTGTGAATTGAGGGAAAGTGTACTAAATGTACCAGAATCACTGTTTGTGCAGTTTCCTCCCCTGAACAACAAGGCTGTATCTTGTGAGCATCTTTGAATACAGGACATTTCTGGCAGATTTCGGTTGAAGCAGTCAGGAGTGTCCAGTCTGTGCCACAGTCTGTGCCTGTGGGTCACATGATCTCAGGGTAGCTGTGAATGAATGTGGCCTGATCCACTTAGAGTCAGAAGGTTGACAACCCTGGCTCCCAGTCACTCATTTTTCCTTCTTATCATTGTCTTTTTATCATGATAGAACTCAAGTTTCTATTAAAAAAATTATTCTAAGCCAGGCATAGTGTCTCATGGCTGTCTCTGAGCAGTTGCGGGGAGGGGCTGCAGGATTGCAGGTTTGCATAGCATAGTGAGACCCCCTGAGAAGAAACACCACCACACCAGAGCACCCTCCCCTTCACTGTTGTGTTTAGGGCAAGCCCAAGAAAAATGAGAGTCTTTGGAGTGTGGCAAGAGGTGTGATCAGGATGCTGCGGAAAAACTACGGCTATGTCAGAGTGGATTTTGCACAACCATTTTCCTTGAAGGTAAGAAGCTGTTAAAGCGCTGGGCTGAAGCTTGTGTNACAGACTGTTAACTGTTGAAGACCAAAATACAGTTTATATGTTGTTACGAAGGTTTTTTTCTCTCCTTTCTTTTAATTGTTCCAGGAATATTTAGAAAGCCAAAGTCAGAAACCTGTGTCTGCTCCCCTTTCTCTGGAGCAAGCATTGTTACCAGCTATCCTTCCTACAAGGTAGGGTGTGCAGCCCCTGTGCTAAGTCAACTCTCCCTGAACTCTCATTCCCTGCATTGCATGGGACAGTAGGTTAGTGTTAGTAGGAGCGTGCTCCTTCTTATTCCCATCCTCAGTGCAGTGACAGTCCTCATGATTTGATAAAGGATGTGGGAATGCGTTCTCTCTCTCTCCCTCCCTCCCTCCATGTAGGCTTTGTCTAATTACAAGTCAAACCTCTTTCATTTTGTGAATCTTGTTGGATTATTTGATTTATGCTTTTGAATATCTGAACTGAATTTATTTGGGGCTTGTTTGGGTTATGCATATTGTAAGTGAGTGAGATTCATAAAAGAGTGTTTGATAGTAAT
Organism: Neotoma lepida; assembly: GCA_001675575.1. NCBI lineage: Eukaryota > Metazoa > Chordata > Mammalia > Rodentia > Cricetidae > Neotoma > Neotoma lepida. The sequence goes on from LZPO01077275.1 coordinate 9,501, forward strand.
TGAATTTTCCAGAACTGAAAATGCATTGTAATTTAGAGCCTTCCCTTTATAGTAGGTAAAATGTTGAGTTTGCCGATGTTCTAAAACATGATCTCTTGCTTCCTGCATTCTTTCTGTCAGTTTGGAAGTGATGTATCAATAGACTATTTAGTCATTAATAAATAAAGTATTCTGTCTGAAAAAATATATTAGGCTCTACATTGTAGAGGAAAACAACCCAGATAAATGATTTATTTATAATTTAAATTTAAAATATGTAGTGATCAGAGCTATTCATACATTTAGAAATTAGTCCTATATTGTGTGTATAGGGCTAGGTGTGGTGCATGTGTGTCACTCCAGCAGTTGGGAGGCAGGATTGTGAGCCTAGGACTAGGTGTGGTACATGTGTGTCATCACCCCAGCAGTTGGGAGGCAGGAGGAGAGCTGCAGGCTTAGGGAGGGCCTAGTCTATGTAGTGAATTTTAGCTAGCCTGGGCAGCAGAATGAGATGCTATCTCAAAAAAAATAAAATAAAAATAAAGTTGAAGTGTGGGGCTATGGGAGGCTGATTTTACGAATCTTTTTAGACCTAATGATGCTGCTGATGAAAATCAAGACTTATCCAGTAACGAGTCCAGAAACACGGTAGACGAAACATTCCGAAGAAGGCTGATTGCGAACCTGGCTGAGCACATTCTCTTTAGTAAGTTGAGCTCCACACTTTCTTGTCACACAGTTCACACTGCCTGTGGAGCAGTGTGTAGGCTGTGCAGATTGGAAGTCTGCTCAAGTCAGTTCCTCTTGAGTCCATCACCTATTCCATAGGCTGTAATAGGCAAGATCCTAGAAGGAAAGTCACAGCGAGGGGTGAGTGTCTGAAAAATACAACAGTATACCCAAAGGGTGTCCGATAAGAGCAGTCCTCATGCAGTAACCTCACGCATCTTAAAACATATTTTGTCTAGATGATTTGTAGAACCTTTTGCTTGTGACTATGTGCCTGAACTATTGTAAAGCATGATATCTGGGCTTAGAGTTGGGTGTCTCTCCTCCAACCCCATGCATATTTTTAATTCAGTAAATACTGAGTGGCTACCCATCCTAAAGCTGTGTTAGCTGTGGGGAATGCAGATGGAACCCTTAGTGGCTCTGCACTCTGACAACTTCTGCTTTTGTCCTGGAATAGTTGTGCACAAAATATGCGTCCAGATTAACCCTGAGCAGAGGGTAAGCCAGCTAACATCAAGCTCTCCTTAAGTTCCAAGTTGCAGCATTGTGCATTGGAGTGGCTCTTGAAGACNTGAACACTGGGTGCCCTGGGGCTCAGCCCTTGTTGGCTCTCCTTGTCATTTCCTGGGCCACTTCTGGTCAGAGTCATCGCTTTCTGTGGACACTGGTGTGGAGGGTTCCTTCCTTCAGCTTGTGTCTCCCATTCTCCCACTATGGCTGCTGCTTTTCCTACTGGACACCTGGCCAGAGGATACTGTGTGTGTGTGTGTGTGTGTGTGTGTGTGTGTGTGTGTTGTGGTGTGTGGATGGAATTGGGGGCTTACACAATCTAAGCAGGTGTCCAGCCATGAGCTAGGCCTCCAGCCTAGAGAACTCTTCCTTAAGAATA
>LZPO01077275.1:11116-22320 GCA_001675575.1 Neotoma lepida
TCCCATTCTCCCACTATGGCTGCTGCTTTTCCTAGTGTGTGTCTGGTGTGTGTGTGTCTGGTGTGTGTGTGTCTGGTGTGTGGTGTGTCTGTCTGTCTGTGTGTCTGGTGTGTGGTGTGTGGATGGAATTGGGGGCTTACACAATCTAAGCAGGTGTCCAGCCATGAGCTAGGCCTCCAGCCTAGAGAACTCTTCCTTAAGAATATGTGATTGTGTCTCCCACACCTCAGATATGGATGCCCAAACAGATTCTTCCTAATTGTCAAAGGTTTAGAAAATAGGAGTGAAATAAATAGCAAATTCACCTCCTGATAATCAGTGGTATTGCTGTCTAGTCTCTAAAAATATTTTGTGGCTTTGAACTGTTTTCTNTTTATTACATATTTATTGGTGTTTTTAAGTTTTTTTGTGAACATTTTTCCTGATGGCTGTAAAATGGTGCTGGGTACTTGGCAAATACTGGAGGCAGCTTTAATTGTGAGTGAAATATTTCTAAATTCACTGTCATTTCAAAAGACTTAGAAATGGCATCTCTGTTNCATAGTTCTCTATATGATAATTTTCTACAAATTCAAAGTGCTGAGCTCCAAAGCATAGATATTCTAAATGTCTCTCTATGTCTCCCCCTCCCTGCTTCTCTGGGCCACACTGAAAAGAGGAAATGCAAGCACACTGAACATCCTTGCTGTGAGTGTCTACCAGGCCAGCAGCTATTCCTGCAGCCCAGTGAGGGTCTCCATGTTTTAAGATGGAGGCTTCNGAGTTTGTGAGTTCACTCCAAGTCATGAAATCAATTACTGTAAAAGTCAGAATTGAGCCCTGATTTTATGACTTCAAGTCTACTGTTTGCTTGCTCTTGTACTTTCATTTTACACATGGAGACACATAAGACTGTAGCCCACAGCGTGCCAAGGCACATAGTGAAGGGCCCCTTAGAGTTCCAGAGTGTGCCTATATTTTGGGTCTTGGTATTTCAGTAAAGACATTCATTTAGTGACCTAATCTCATTGGTCTGAATTGAAGGTGGACCTGTCATAGGATGTCATCTCCTGGCTAGTGATTACTGTGAAGCTCCACTGTACCAGAACACTGGCAAGTCTAGTTGTGTGTTCACTGTAAACTGCACTTACGGGAAATATGGTAGAAGATGTGGTTAGCTCCACATGCTCCTGTTAAAGCTAAGGTACTTCCAAGGTCTTGCTTTAGTTAGAGCAAGGCCAACTGATGCTCTGTTTCTTTCCAGCTGCTAGCAAGTCCTGCGCTATCATGTCCACCCACATTGTGGCCTGCCTGCTCCTCTACAGACACAGGCAGGTACGTTGGATGCTCCTGGTGGTTCAGTAGGAAGCCTGGGTGTTTGTCAGCCTGTTCCAGGCTGAGGCTGTGAGATGAACAGTGACAGAAGCAAAGTACCCTGCCCAGAGTTCACTAGCCCAGTGAGGGAAGAAGTTTGCNTGAGATCGAGGCAGACTAAAAACATAGAGCAGAAGGATGCCCGCTCTGGTGTCGGTAACTTAAGTAAGGTGTATTTCAATGACACACAGTATGCATTCTGGTGGAGAACAGTTTCCAGGAAGTTTGCTTTGTATGTTACAGCCCCCTCTGCCCTCCCACAGTAGGCTTGTATAGCTCTGCCGTGGGAGAGACGGTGACTTCCATGTTCACTGTCAAGCTCTTGACACCAGACACAGGGTCTGTATATAGGCCCCAAGTAAACATTAGGGAGGTGAATGCTTAAAATGGAGTCCTCACTGAACACTCAGCACTACTTTCAGACTGTGTTTCTTCCCTTTGTGATCTCTTGTGCTCAGGTTTTGTGATGTGACATCTGCCCGTGACATTCCTGGGGAGCCACTTTTTAGTGCCTTTCCTACTGCTTACTTTGCTGGTCTGGGCCTGTTTCTGTGTGTGCCCACAGGGCAGCCACAGCAGGAAGAAAATCTGGGGAAATCAGGCTTCGTGCTGTCACAGTCCAATTTTGTCTCTTTGTAGGGAATCCACCTCTCCACACTGGTGGAAGACTTCTTTGTGATGAAGGAGGAAGTCTTGGCTCGTGACTTTGACCTGGGATTCTCAGGGAATTCTGAAGACGTCGTCATGCATGCTATCCAGCTTCTGGGAAACTGTGTCACTATCACCCACACCAGTAGGAAGGATGAGTTTTTTATCACCCCCAGCACAACTGTCCCATCAGTCTTTGAACTCAACTTCTACAGCAACGGCGTACTTCACGTCTTTATCATGGAAGCCATCATAGGTACGTCAGGGCCTGAAACGTTCTCAGAGATTTGCCTGGAACACATAGGATGCCTGGTTGGTTTAGTTGCTGGCACCTTGTTTGAGGGAAGGTACCACTGTGGTTTAGTCTCCAGTGAAGATGTTACCCACTGAACTACCCTTCACAGCACTGTGTTTTTTTACTGTGGAGGTGAGTTAGAGTTGAAGGGAGAGCAGAGGACCAGAACTTCTTACAGAATGGGATTCTGTGGGGTTTTGCTTACATTTCTCCAGCTACTGCAGACTATTATTTTTTACTTGTTAATAAGCTTTAGTGGTAATGTAAGAGTCCCCAGCATGGCACTGGTGACTCCACTGTCCCTTGTGTTTCCGCAGCCTGCAGCCTTTATGCACTTCTGAACAAGAGGGGCTCAGGAGGATCTGCTGGTGGCCCCGGCAGCTTGGTCAGCCAGGAACAGCTGGTGAGGAAGGCAGCCAGCCTGTGCTACCTTCTTTCCAATGAAGGCACCATTTCTCTGGTGAGTGAAGGCTTCCTCCGCGCTACCCGATCCTTTCTTAATTATGCTCATGCAAGTGTAAAGTAAAGTGTCAAAAAGTGCAAAAGTAAAATACCTTTACTTTTCTCTTACATTTGTCCTGTTGCTGCAACTCTCGGTTCCACTTCGGAGTTTCAGTGACTACTAACCTAGTTTGGCCTTGACTGTCTTGGTTTGTGTCTGGCTAAGTGTCCAGTGCCCTGAGAGATTGCTGGAAGTTCACAGTCAGACCCCAAGGTACTGCACTGTGACTGTGCAGAAGGTGCTGTGTTGGTTGTCAGTAACTAGCACACCCATTTGTGGATGTTGGAACCCAGATGATAAGTGGATAAGTGAATGCCTTCTCAGCTTACACTCTCAGAGGCTCAGAAGTGTGCGTGTTTACTTTGTCACATCCCTACACTAGTAGACATTTAAAATGAGGCCTATATAGTAAGCAGATTTTGGATACTCAAAACCAAGTAGGTTCTATATTTGCCCTGTACTTTTTCTCCCATGTCTGATTATTGAGGCATTCACACTCATTCACGAGTGTGTCCATTTTAATGTGGTCTTCTTGAACATGCCTTTTGTGTGTGGTTGACATTTGGGTGGCAGGATCAGGAGGGGTGTGTGCAGATAGGGCTCCTAAAGTGGGCCTCATGTTTTTTATGGGAATTTTTTGAGCTATTGGAGTGTTGTGTTTCTTGTTGATTACTTGTGTGAATTATCTTCATTGCGAGATAGCTTCTACATGGAGATCATCATAAAACAAAAGAGACAAACGTCCCCCAAATTCTGGGAAGCTGGTCCTTCTGGGGCTTTCCCCATTCAGGTATTGGGCTTCAGAGCTCTCACTGTGCTTGGGACCACATACGTGCACTGCCCTTGGAAAGGGCTCCGTTCTCTGGCCTTGTCATGACCATTTATCAAGACAGTGGACATCAGAGATCCTAGGCCTTTCTTGGGGTGGATGAGGTGGTGGAATGGAAGGACTAACAACTGCTCTGCAGTCTCTAAGAGACTCACCTTTAAATGACTTTTCTTTTTAGCCCTGCCAGACTTTTTACCAAGTTTGTCACGAGACAGTAGGAAAGTTCATCCAGTATGGCATTCTTACAGTGGCAGAGGTAAGAGAACGTGCTGCCTTTGTTTTCTTTATTTAGCTTCTTATTCTTCATTTTCTTTTTCTACCAATTATTTATTTAAACCAGTGTTTCTACCAGTTATCTCAACCAATAAAATACATTTGCTATATATTTGTGTCCAGACGATAGAAGAGACAGGAAGAATAGGGCACAAGTGTCTTGGGATTGTTGAATATTTGGATTTCTTTTGTAAGTGGCATTTTCTAGATTAAAACATACCNTGATTTGATTCTCTGGCATCCAGAAATTGATTCTGGGATGAGANATGAAGCATGTCCGGGTACTTGTAGCTTACACCTAATGCNTTTTTATCTTTTGAGATTCCAGATCTGGTCTGATAGATTTAGTGTAGTTCAGAGGGACTAGGAAAGCAGCTATCCGTTCAGAAGATATGAAAGTTCCATCTTGTAGCCCTCCCTCAAGCTCCATCTGTCCTCCCCTGCTGCCTCCCAGTGGTTTTGAGTTTGGAAAAGGCTGAAAATTAGCATGAGGGATGCGAGGCAGAGAAGGATCAGGCAGGCTCTAAGCAGAGGATTGCTTTGTCAGGGTTGGTTGGTGGTTGGTTGTGTGCCTAGGCATATGTATTTACTATTAGCCATCTTCTTGGTATAGCAAGATGACCAGGAAGATGTCAGTCCTGGTCTTACAGAACAGCAGTGGGATAAGAAGCTTCCAGAACCTCTGAATTGGAGAAGTGATGAAGAAGATGAAGACAGTGATTTTGGTGAGGAGCAGCGAGATTGCTATCTGAAGGTACTTTGGTGAAGGATTCTGGTATATAAGAGTGAAGCATCAAGTTTATGTTGCAGCTAGATAATAGGGACTGGTGACTTAACTCATGCCTAAAGTACCTTTNAACAAGCTCCAACCAGCTCTGGTACTTTTCACCGAGTGAAGTCATTTAAAGTTAATGCCTTATATTGTCAAGTTTGGGGACTGNTAAGTGGAAAGGGAATAGGATTTGAAAAGGTAGGAAGAAGAAAGGAGGCGACTTTAGCACCTCCNAGAGATGTTCGGGTGGCTCCTGATACCCACTTGTACCCACTTTCCACAGGGCAGTGACTGTGTTTCTAAATGACACTTAGGAGCTCCCTCTCTTTCCATTTGGGTTTTACTAGTTTCACATTGGCCAGTGGTCTAGCTTCACGCACTTGAATATATAGTAGCTATTCCCTGCTTTTTGCATGCATGAGTGACTGTTATGCTTGGATTGCAAACTCTGGAGGGCTCAGCCCCTAGTCCAGGTGTTTTTAGTGATGAGAATTTGTTGTAATCCTGTCAGTCAATTGGGATGATTTCTTCTAGATGACTGTTGAATGGACACACCCCTAAGCCTGTGGAGGTGAATGATTGCACTCAAGAGTTCTCTGTTCCAGCTGCTCTTTCCTAGTCCTGTGCTGGAGCAGCAGGCTGCTTTCACGCAGTGCTAGTGGGAGGGACCATCTTAAGTACCGGGTCCTCCCCAGTTCCCCAGCAGCCGGCTCTGCTTTTCCATCCTCTCTTGTGACCTCACCTCCNCTCTCACTCAGGTGAGCCAGTCCAAGGAGCACCAGCAATTCATTACCTTTCTTCAGAGGCTCCTGGGGCCCTTGCTAGAGGCCTACAGCTCTGCTGCCATCTTTGTTCACAACTTCAGTGGTCCAGTTCCCGAGTCTGAGTACCTGCAGAAGCTGCACAGATACCTTATCACCAGGACAGAAAGGAATGTCGCAGTGTATGGTATGTGAAGTCATTGTTTTGGCTTTTTTGAAACTGTTTCCCTATAAATCTGTTAATTTGANGAAATTGGGAAAAACGCAGAATTATGCTGACCTTTCATTCCATAGCTCTGCCATGGTATGTCATATAAATTAAATGGTGCACTTATGTATTCTTTGTCTGCCTTTTTGAAGTTAANATGATCAATGAGATTCATCCATGTTGCATGTGGTTCTGTCTACTGCGTTGTCTGTCACTGTATGAGTGCCACCTCTCTTTCACCTTTGTTGATGGGTATTGGGCTGTTGGCAGTGAAGAACTCCTTTGCAAAGTGCTGCTGTGTACCTGTCTGAATGCAGGTGGTGGGTCACCACAGCTGAGTGCGTGCCTTCGGCATGTCTATAGGACAGTCAGCTTTCAGAGCCAGAAGAGACGTAGAGATAATTAATCCCTTCATGCCACTTTAGGGACACCTGTCCCAGGCCCTTGGCTAATCAGTGGCAAATGTGGGTTAAAAATCTTGTTTCCTGACCTCTAGACATGAGCTTCATGTGTGGTCATGGGCCTAAGAATCATCTCTGCATCACTGTCCAGTTTTAAAAAATTTTTACACATCATCTTGTTTGGTTCTCACAGAACCCTGCAAGATGTATGCGTTGTGTGTCTTCCTTCCCTCTCTCTGCCTCTTTTTTAATCTCTGTTTTCATTGGATGATAGAATAGGTGTAAAGAGATAGTAGGTCGTTTAAAGGAGGCCGTGGTGGTTGCCAGTAGCAGGAGGGAGCTTGCTCCATCTGGACTCCTGCTTTCACACTCTTGTAGCCTCCGATGTAGAGACTTGTGTGTGCAGAGCCTGAACACTGACAGGCCTTGTTGTTTCTCTGCAGCTGAGAGTGCCACGTACTGTCTTGTGAAGAACGCTGTGAAAATGTTTAAGGATATCGGGGTATGTGTCCACGGTCGTGCTGGCCTTTGTTTCATGTGGCTCGAATCTGTTGCTCTCCCTTTGTGTGGTCTGGAAGAAGCGTTTTCTGCTGGGCTAACTGGGAATGTATCTCCTAGGGTGAGGGTTGGGGCAGGACATGTTGACGGCTTGTTTGAGTGTCTCAGGATTCTGTGGGTTTCACATTCATTCCCAAACTAAGTGACGGCCGTCGGGCAAGTTCAGTGTTAACTAGGCCATATTCTGTTATTTTCTTGCATGTTTACTAACATTGCTAGAATTAGCCTCAGGTTTCTTCACCTTCATGTATGATGAGCTCCACAGAGCTGCATGTGACTTTTTATAAGGGTCTATTTCTGGAAACCCAAGGCGCTGGCTGAATCCTTGAAACTCCCTGTCTCATATCTCCACGCTTGCATCGGACACACACACCTATAGTGCTAACATCGGACACGCACACCTCCATACCACATTTACGTGAAGCAGCCTACAGCTTTCTGTCTTTACTGGTAGAATAGTGTCAGTCTTTCTGGGTCTTGGACTGGCTGCTAACAAAAGTGCCCCCTCCACCCCATTTGTTTTGTGACTTGTATTTTCTCTTACCTCTCTTTTCAGGTTTTCAAAGAGACCAAGCAAAAGAGAGTCTCTATGTTAGAACTGAGTGGTACTTTCCTACCTCAGTGCAACCGGCAGAAACTCCTGGAGTATATTCTGAGTTTTGTGGTGCTGTAGGGATCTCTCAGCACCTATGGCGAGGGAGGGGCTAATGATGAGTCCCTTGAAGGCTCCAGGCTGACCCAGAGTGGCAGGTGGCCTGGTGTGGTCCAGCCTGCCTTACTCCAAGGAGACCTCCAGGAAGTTGTGTGCCTTCTGCCCACCCCCGTGGACCTGCGCTCCTCCCAACACAGTCGCAGTGGCCTGCGCACAGCACTTGGGGCCAGTGCCATCTGTGATTCATGATCACTAGGTTACTAGGTGAAATCTCAGTAAGTTATTTTGGAGTTTATTAAAGATTCACATTTTAAGTTTGACTTTTAAGGACTAGTTACTGTGATGGACATAGAGGTGTATGTAGAACTGACTCTTGTATAGTATGTAATAATGTTTCTCTGTCTCCATCTTATCGCTGTCAACAGAGCTGTGGTCTATATGAGAGCCCTTTCATCTCAAGTGCTTTACTAAGGAATGACTCTGCCCTGGGCTGGCAGTCTCAAAACGTGTTTGAATAGCTGCCTGAAAGCAGACGATACTGTGTAGGGCAGGAAGTGAGATACTGTGACGGAAAATCCAGTGTCAGGAAGTGAATCTGGTTGGCAAGGGTGAAACTGCGCTTGACCAGGAAAGTGGCACTGGAGGCTTTGCTCACACGACAAAGTGCCATTGAGTGTAATGTCCAGCCAGTGTTCAGAATTGCCCACTGTTTGATAGCTGCACCCTCCCTGCCCTTTAAGGGTGGGTGTCTGCTGCCTCTTAGGGGACCCCCAGGCAGTCGGCTTCTGTGCTGGTTGGTAGCTCGGCTGGAGGGGTTGCTGGCCTGTGGCACACTGGCTGCCGCCTGCTGACCCAGGGTTTCTAGACACTGCTCACACACTGGGTGCTGCACCCCAGTCGGGATGACTAGTGCTCAAATGGTGCACTGTGCAGCCTATGTTGCATGCACAGTGACCCTACAGAGTGGCAGATGGTTGGAGGCCTTTGTGGATTTTAAACTCTGAGAAGAAGTCTTGGTTCTTTAGACATTTATATGGGCTACATACCCAAACTCCATCGCCACTTAAAGGCAAATAATTAGGAAAATTTTCTGTTTTCAATGGGTAGGTGCCTTTTGTGAGCAAGGAGCATAATTGTTAGTCATTTGTGGTAGTTATGGCAGTTTCTTAATGATCATGTGACAATACAATTTCTAACAATCTTCGGTCCATATCTCTTTGATTTTATGGAATTAGGAATTTTTCTGATGAATGTTCCATAGATGATTTGAGTTTATAAAAGTATTAGGGATGAAGTTTGTACTTTCCTGAACTTGAATTTTAAACACTAATAGTATCCTATGGGAGATGTGTGTGTTCGGGGAGGGTGGGATCCTGCCTGACATCACACAGTGCATGAAATGGCTGGTTTGGAGCTCATAGCAATAATGCTGTGCTGTGGGGGGCTGCACCCTTCCCACTTGTGCATGTCAAATCTCCCTTTCCTTTGCATCAGTTTGCTGTCATTTGGAGCAGCTCCGGTGTGGAGTGAGATGTTCACCTTTTAGCCTTCTATATTGTTAACGAGGGTAGAACGGCCCTTCTCTTGGCTGTACTTGGGGGATGCCCAGGGAGTCTGGCTTACTCCCTTGGGGACACCCCTTCTGTTGGTCTTTCTTCTTTCTTTACCCTCTAAATGGAAGCTGAAGGTGGCTCCCTCTGTCAGGTGGCTGCAAAGCTGTGGACCTGACCTCCCAGTGGGTGCTGTCGCTCTGCCTGTCACCTGCAGATAACTGCTGCTTCTGCAGCCTGCTTCTTGCAGAGAATCCTGCACTTCCCTTGCTGTGCTCTCCCTTTTGGTCAGTTTCATTTTAGGAACTGCGGTTCACTTGCTGTCACCAGACACTTCACTCACTGTGAGGATAAGTATGCATGCTTTTTGTAATTAACTGGTGCTTTGAAACCTTTTTTAAGGAGGAAAAATCTCAACCAAAGTTATGCTCATCCCGACAAGCTGACCCTTGAGTTAATTTAGCACAACTCATTCTTCAGTGCCTCGTTAGGAAAAGGAAAGAGACACAAAAGGTTTCACACTAAGGCTGGCAGGTAGCCCTGTGCGCTATAGAGACATCACCTTGTTTTCCAGCAGTGGTGGCTTCCTCGGAAGATTAAACAAACTAGGTGCTTGTATATATTTATTACAGTTTACTCTACTGCATTTCTGTCAAACTGAAATGCATGCCCTTCAGGGGAAGACTGTGAGTCAATTTAAAATAAATAAATAAAAACCTAATACTAAGCAATATGAAGCTGCACTGTTTTTAAATGAGGCTAACCCAAGTAATTCAGAGAGGGGAGGGATATTTGCTTATTTAATCCTAAGGAAAATGAAGGCAAAAACATGTGTTAAGGTGAGTGCAGCCAGGAATACTCTGTACCCTTCTTGGCTCTATTAAACCTTGGAAGTCATGAGGGTGAGGACAGCAAATATACCTGGGATGGCAGTGAATGGAAGCTCAGACAGGAGTTTTCTGTGCCCTGGTGTGCCATAGTGTTTGTATCATGTGAGGGCTCTGAGGTGTGTGTCTGGGGTACCTGGGGATCTACAGTGCACTGCAGTGCTGAAAGGCAGTACACAAGCCTGCAGAACCTAGAATTTCCCAAACCNTTTGGACCTCAGCGCCTTTCTCCCCTCTGGGACACCTCACTGCATGCCATGGAAAACATTTTGGAAAGCTACATTAATTAGTTCTTTAAGCAGACCAAATGGTCACAAACAGTGGCGCTGAGGCAGAATTTGCATGCTTCTGTATCGTCCATGATGCACCGAGGGGACCTTATTTTTCCTCGCTGGAAAGAGTAAGCACAGAAAGAACATTGGCTGGAGTGCTTTCCTTTGATGGAAATTAGCTACCTACGACCCTCGCCTTTTTAAACTGAAAGTAGCAGAATTAATACAAGGATTAATTGGGGTAAACAATAAAGGTTTTAATTCAGATCTAGAAGAAAACACTGCACAATTGAATGCAGATTTTTATCCATAGATAACTGTAGTGTTTTGAAATGATAGACCCTATCTTTGAGGTTTATAAGACTTACTATGGGATGTAAATCTGTTTTTTAAAAACACTTTTTAGGAGCCTGAGAGTTGCCATCTGGCATTTAGTTTAGTACAACCAATGACTGCTTCTAGAGACTCTTGACCTTACCTCCCAACAGCTGAAGGGCTAACTGTCTCTATACAAGGTGTTTGTTNAGTATTTGCCCATTGTACAAAGTACCCTAGATTGTTGTAAAAAGAATTACTACTGTAGAATAGCACCGTATGATTTTGTGAGTGACACTGCCTTGGAAATGTTGACTGATTTTTATGCCTGATGATGGTGTATCCTGAGAAGCATGGAAATGGAATTTTGTTTTAATAAACCAGAAAAAAAAACCCTAGCCTGTTGTGAAATATTATTTTAACTGTGTAAAAGGTGTGTTACATTTGCTTCTGCTGCTTTTGTTAACAATGCAAACATGTGTTACTTTTGCTCTATTAAATAAAATTAACCTTGGGTCAGGAGGCTGAGACAGCAATTAGCTGTCGGGAAGTGGTAGGGAGGAACTAAGCGTAGCAAGGGTTCTTTAGTGGGGGCTGAGCAGAAGGACAACCATCTTTTTTGGGAGATGTTAGCAAGGAGAGAAGGGGCGGGGGAACAAGGAAAGGAGAAGGAGAGGACACCGGGGTCCAGCCACACAGCCAGCCATGGAGTAAGAAGGAAAGAAAGACACATAGAATAAAGAAAGGTAAAAAGCCCAGAGGCAAAATGTAGAAGAGAAACAGGTTAATTTAACTTAGAAAAACTGGCTAGAAATAGGTCAAGCTAAGGCTGGGCATTCGTAAGTAAGAATAAGTCTCTGTGTATAATAATGAGAGCTGGGTGGTGGGCCCCTAAGAAGTTAAAAAAAAACAAACAAACTACATTTTG
>LZPO01077278.1:0-13209 GCA_001675575.1 Neotoma lepida
AATGTGTCAGATTTCTGGAACTGGAGTGATAGACAGTTGTAGACCATCAGGTGTATGCTGAAGACCAAACTTTGGTCCTACAAAGGAGCAGTAAATGCTCCTAATCACTGGGCTATTTATTCAGCTCATTTATAATGTTCTGTAAAGCATTTTGATAATATCACTAATCAGTAACCTACATTGTCATAATACCATACATAATCTGAGCACTTTCCATTTTTTGTAATGGTCATTTCTATATCTTCTATTTTAGAACATCTATAATTTCAGTCCACATTTGTCTCATTTTGATGGAAATATGTATTATCATCTATAATTCTTGTCAAGTATCTATTTTATGGATATGTGCTTTCTCTAATAATTACCTATGCATCACTGGTGTGAAAGTCTAGAAAGATGGAGCCTTTGAGGAAGTGATTATGTTACAAATGTGTGCTATGCCAAGACTAAGGTGAAATATAGAGAACTGAAAGAAGACAGAAATTTCAGCCTTGTCATATCTCTTCTTCTATCGGATCGAACATGTGGCAGTACTATTAGCCACAAGAAACACTAGCAAGTTAATAATGGACATCCCAATCCCCAGGAGTAAATCCATGTTGTTTAACAATTTAACAACCTTTGTTGTAACTGTGAAAATAGGATGATAAAGCTCTCATTTTAAAAAATTATGGTATTTAAGGATATTTCTCTTTTAAAGTAAATTTTACTTGCCACTGTGTTTTCATATGAAGCATCATCAATGTTCAAAATGGAAAAAAATAAATATGGCTATTCTATATTTTCATAGGAATATACCAGCAAGATANAATCAGACAACATTAAAGTAAACAGCTACTGTCAAGAAACCAAACTATCATCTAACACCAGAATCAACACACTGAATACTATTTCCTACATACTGTTATTTTTGTTAATTTATTTTTAACAAGTAGTGTTAAGAGCAGTTATTATTTACTACTCACACAAATACCTGTGGACTTTTTCCTGAATGCTAAGTANTTNCTCTTGAGATAAACATGACTAAGCCAATAAAGTCTCACNGTACAGAGGGTTAGATAGATAATTTTAAAAGCTGTATTGAGAAGTAACAGAGTAAAGACAGGAATTAGATGACCTGTCAGTTGAATTCTCTTTCTATCCTATCCANTAAATACTTGCCCTGTGCTCCAGTCAAACAAGATCATACAGAGAAAGTACTGATAGTTCCCACCTTTTCCCTAGCTCAATGTGCNTTTTTTCATTGCTCATATCCAGAGTAGATTTTTCTTATTTCTTCTACTCTAATACCAACTTTTTGTCACTATTACCATTTTTAAAACTGTTATTTTTACTTTAGCAATGTGTATGTGTGTGTCTGTAGGTGCTCATGGGCATATGAGTGCCGTTCCTGTGGAGAGCAGAATAGAATTTCATGACATCTGTGAAGCTAGAGTCACAGAAGGTTGTGAGCTTCCTCGAATGAATGCTGGGAATTGAAGTCGGGCTTCTGTGGTGCAGAGCAGGAATGTAACTGCTAAGCAGTCTCCTGAGTCCTTATTATTGGTTTTTCCAGGCTATGTTCACTAACCTCTCATTTGTCAGCAGATTCTGTATTTCTTGTTATCCTCCCTCTCTACTTAATGTTCTTTACTTATCTTTGCTCTGAGAATAAAAGGCAAGATAGTAATTTGACTCAAATGGCCAAGCTGATATNCCTCCGTTGTCCCTNGTCATCAGTCACACTCACATTTTATTCTACTTACTCTCCATATTTAAGTCTTTAGGCATATCATGGTCTTCCTGGATTCAGGGTCAGAAGATGTGTCATTTGTCTGAATGAGCCACATCTTTCTCACCAAATCAACTGTTCCTTGCTAACTCACATCCATGATACAGCTTAGCTCACAATTCAATGAATTATTAAACACTTCCCTCACCATTGTCCATAGTTGTTCTTTAGAAATATTCTATATCATTTCCAATGAAGCACGCACCATAATAAGATATTGCTTATGTAGTTAAACGAGGTTGGTTTGCTCTTTGCTTTTTGTCTTGCTTAGAGCCACCATTCCAATATATCGTACAGCCTTTCATAGGGCTCATTTTAATAAATGTGTATTGGGAAAAATCCAAAATTTATTTCATAGTGTAAATATTTATTCAAAATGGGAGCAAGGTAAACATTCCAAAATATCAAATCAATACAAAATATATAAAAATGTTTTATTACCAGCTTGATGCACAGTTGTAATAACCCATCCTCATTTTAAATAATCTTTGATTGTCTCTNTACATGAGGCAGGAAGAAGGAAAGAAAGAGAGAAAGAAAGAGAAAGAGAGAGAGAGAGATAGTGAAAGGAAGGAATGAAGGAAGGAAAGAAGGAAGGAGAAAGTAAGAAAAGCATATTAATTTATTTTTTGATTTATCATATTGTAATTATATATAAAATTTAGGATATATAGTTCATCTAATTTGATTCATAAATATACTTCATTCTATCNGTTTTATGCCCTTAAACAAGNTAACAAAATTTTTTATACAAAGCAACATGATGAATTCCATCATATTACATCCATTAAAGATTAACTGACAATTTAAAATATATAAGTGGTCTTGTCTTTCATATTCCTGATGTGAGAAAATTGTAACTTTGACTCAGTTTTCAATTTTATGTACTTGATAGTTGGAAGTGTACCTCATGGAGTAGACTCTTATATTCAGATTTCAAAGTTAGCTTCTCTTTGAAGCTCAGGATACTGTAATAGATAGACACGCACAAACAAGGACCTAGGTTTTGCAACTTTGTGCCCTTCCTCCACTCTCTTTGGCCTCCCTCACTTCCTCTCTTTCTTTCTTCATTTTTGGAAATCACCACACAGATAGATTTAACACTTTTAAGTTAAAATATGTGTTTCATTCACTACTTGTAGATTTCTTTCTGTTCTCTCTCTTTTTTTTTTCTGTCTCCATTTGTGGTTCATTTGTGAAGATGAACATTTACATAGACATTCTGTCTCTGCAGATTGCCAAGTCACACCCGACTGTGTATTGTGTGAGATAAACTGAGTCATGTTTCTGAAGCTTGGTCCTTCAGAGAAGACTTGACAAGCCCAAAGATACTTTAACAGGGAGGGAAGGGATGGTTGAACTGGGTGAAATAATGGTATGAGGACTTTGNAATGGTGTAGCTGACTGTGATAGTTGTAGCTGTCTCTGTAGACACTGTTATGTTTCAGATAATGTCTTTAGTGGAATAAGAGCTGGAGCTCAAGGATTGTACTGTAAGAAACTTTTCTCCCATTTTTTCATACATCTTATGGTTATTCTTAGAAGAGTTGCATGGATTTTCATGAATGATGTCAAGATCTCACTTTATATTCTCATAATAACTCGGCCATTTTTATTCAACTGGGGTTTTTCTAGCCCTGCTTAGNAATATAAGAAATGCATCTTACCAATCAACTAAGGAAATGTAGATATGATTATTGACTGATAAAGTCATTATTATATGCAGAATTAAGACCACAAAAGGCAAATCTATCCTTTCTATTTTATGTATTACATTCTGTTGAATTCTTTGTGTGCTCACAAATAAACATGATATNATATAATCAAGAAAGTTGGATTATCAAGCATCAGATTTACTGTGTTATTGTCATGAAGCACATATAAATAACCAAATACAAGGAAACATTTGTTGTGAAAACCAAAAAACTTTTGGCAAATCCACTGCTTTTCTGAAAGCTGTTTACATATTTCCTTGGGAGAGATGTTTAAAAGGATTTCAGATAAACACAGTAAAAGATCTGTTTATACTCTTGGTTAGTTTCTAATCAGTATACATTTGATTTAATGTTGATTTCATAGTATTTGTGGTTCTTTGGTTTTCTATAATAGTGATATAGCATATTTACTTGACTATAGATTCTGTAATTTCTTTTTGGATAGCTTATTCATAATAGAAAAACCTAGTGAATACTATATGCACACTTGGAGAAGNTGAATAATACCAAACATAGTTTTATATGCTGTTACCATAACAATATATTTAAAATTTTGACCTTCAGCTTCTAATTCACTAAAATCATTCTGACACTGAAAAGAGTAGAGTATAATACTCAACATCAATTTGAAATTCAATACCTATGTTGAAAATATTGTCTTAGAAAGGGCCAAATAATAAAAATAAATAAAATTAACTTTGATTCATGTAAATGAAGTAATCTGTATAAAAACTCATAAATCAATGGGTGTTACTTTGTCTTTCCAGAAGGATCTTAATAGAAACAGATTGGAAGATGCATTTACCACTGTCAGACCACACATAGGTAGAAAGATTTTTCACATTCAAGTGAACAACAAAAAATTCAATCTACCCAACATCAAAGATACCCATCGTACTTTTTCTTTTCTTTTGTTTTCTTTTCTGTTCTTCTTTATTTTCTGCTTCTATCCACTGAGGGTCTATTTCTGTTCGAGTTCATATTACCTGAAAGTTTTAGTTATGTGTGAGGCAATTANGCTACAATTTGGCATGCTATTACTGTTTTTTAATATTCTACCCAGTAACTCTTCTACAGTAACGTTAGTTTTATATTCTGGCTACAATTAATTTATTATGCATACGAGTTTCTTCTTAAACCTCATTTTAGCTCCACAATCTATGGGATAAAAATAAACCAGCAGCTTTCCTTGCAGAATAAAAACATAGCAGGCTGGGTTATTTTGCTTCAAATTATCATGGCAAGCATCAAATTCAACATCAGCTTGTCAGTTAAGCTTGTTTTTCCCCTTTGTCTGAAAGCGCCACATGATTTATCTTGGTAGGGGCCTGCTTTGTTGTTTCTATCTTACTGGACTTTCATTTCCTAGATATTCTGCCACAGGGTACTACTTTTTAATAAAGTTCTGTTTCAAAGATGCCAAACATAATGAAAAAACAAAAACAACACTCAAACGAGAAACTCAGTGACAGACAGTGATTCCTAGGTGNAAAGGCCAGGGACTCTCCCTGATTTCCGTGAGGGTAACATGGGAAGTCTGTTACTTAAAACATACACTATGCCATCATACTATTCAATGCCACTCATGAAAAAATACATTATTATGAGAAATTTCTTGTTTTGATATTTTAATACATTAATACCATAAAGCATTTTTTTTCATGAAGGTTAGGTACCAGGCTTTAAGTCATTCCTTTTTATTAAGATTTATTTTTCCTTTTATTAGAAATAGATTATTTTCTCATATGATGATTATGGTTTCTTCTTCTCCTTCCTGTCATGTCCCCCCCCCACATCCTCTCTCATCCAGATCTACCCCCTTTATCTCTCATTAGAAAACAAGCTTCTAAGGTATAACAGTAAAAAAGTAAGATAAAATACAGTAAGATAAAACATCAACTAACACTTTGGAATAAGANGAAACAAATGAAGAGAAAGTAAAGATCCCAAAGGAAGACACAAGAAGGAAAGACCTACTCCTTCACAAATTCAGGAATCCCATAGAAATGCTAAACTGTAACACACAATATAGATGTAAAGGAACAGCAGGGTAAAAAGATAAAAGAAAAAATATATGTATATATATTAACACAAAATTTTTAAAAATCCCTGGCTTGACATTATGAGACAAGGAACTTCCAATGATGCAATTATGCCATTGAGTTTGTTCTTTGTTGACCATCTACTACTGGGCTTTCAGCCTATCATTAAGGGTAATTTATTTCCCCCAATGAGATTTCCTTGGAGAAAATNAAATATTCATTTGTAAGTAAGTATCAATTGCAGATTGATTNTGCTTTAGGAATGAGTGCATGTGTCAATTTTTCCTTTCNACTTTAGAACCCTGTGGTAGTTAGAATGTAATTGGCCCCCATAAGCTGTGGACACCAATTCCTTCTGCTGCCTGCAGGTCAAGATGGANAAATCTCAGCTCCTTTTCCAGCACCATGTCTACCTGCATGCCGCCATGTCCGACCATGATGATAATGGACTAAACTTCTGAAACTGTAAGAGAGCCACCTCAATTAAATATTTTCCTTCATAATAGTTNCAGTGGTCATGGTCTCTTCATAGCAACATAAACCCTAACTAAGAGGCTCCANCTGGTGAAGATGGGAATGCTGACTCTGTCTCTGTGAGTTCATGTGTGCATTGATACTACTGATTTANAGGGCATTGCTTTCTTGGTANCTTTCATNCCTTCTGCCTCTTTTATGCTTTCTNCTTTGCCTTCCACAGGGTTATTTGAGCCCAGAAGAAATGGATTTGCTGGAGACATTTCATTTAGGGCTTAGTGCTCCAAGGTCTCTATCTCTCTGGATAATGTTTGGCTGAGGGTATCTATATTTATTTCCATCTGCTACAGGAGGAAGCTTCCCTGTTGATAGTTGAGCAATGAAAAATAGTAGTATTTGGTTTTCACCTAGGTCCCTATGCTATCTAGTCTCAGGTTCTTGGTAACTGAAGCAGCNTAGGGTATGGGTGCCATCTTGTGAAGTGTGCACTAAGTGAAATCAGGTATCAGTTGGTTTATTTCACAACNTTTGTGTCACNATTGCACTAGTATACTTCNCAGCCAAGANACCATTATNGATCAAAGGTANTGCATTTGCATTTCTCTATTGGTAGCTTCCAGAATATCTTGCTNTANCAGCTTGGGTTGAAGACTCTGTGTAGGCATCAGCCCAATTTTGCTATGTTCAATGAATTTTGTATGTGTTGTCTTCCAATGGGACCTTACCATTAGTACGTGAGAAGAGAGCAGTAGAGTCCAGCCAACAGCTTCAGTTGTTTGGGGGTTCTCATGGGATCTCTTTGGCTAACAACTCCATTTTATTTAACCCAATCCAGGTATAGAAGNTTCATTTGGGAACAAAAGATGGCCAGTAGGGTCTCTGACACCTCCATTATTTTGCAATTTCATTTTGATAGCCTTCATTTATGTATATAATTTAGGAAGCTTCCCCTATCAAATAGCCCTTAATTTTAGCGCTTTCTCCCTGTATTCCTTCCTTGTCCCTCTCCCTTCCCCCTTTCCCTTTTTCTTCCTGTTCCAGCCTGTGGAGACCCACAGAGACTTCACAGTGAAACTTTATACAATCTTGACTCAAAGTCAGAGAATCTGAGCTTGTTTTGCCCAGCAAGGCTTCATAGCAAGATGTTTTGGCCAGAGGCATGGTTACCAGATGTCTTGAGTACTAAGGAGGTGTTCACACTTGTTTGTACTTTATACCTTGACCTTGAGAGGGGGAGGTCTTCTGTCTCTCCGCTTGCTAATGTATAAATAGGCTGTGAACAATAAACTCAGGGCGACTGTGGTATTGACCCAGAGCCCTCCCAATGCTATTCTGTGTCTCTACTTTTTTCTTTTACATTTACATCTTTATTTTTCATGTCTATTATTTCTTAATCTTCATTCCTCCATTCAAGACTGTTTGATAGTCGGGCAGGACCTGACAAATGGCATCTGAACAGGGACCTTGAATATGGAGGATTAAAGTGCAGGACACTGAAAGTTGAAGTGAGCTCTCAGAATGTCAAAAATGGATGTGTGGTGAGAAACACTCAGGAGTAATATGGGGCAGGGTAATAGTAGACAGTTGTTTGTACATTTGCTTAAAGATATTTTAAAAGCCAGAGGAGCTCAAAAAGGCCTATCAGCAGCTGGCCCTGAGATGGCACCCAGATACAAATCTGGACAATCCTGCAGAAGCAGCCAAGCAGTTTAAATTAATTCATGCTGCATACAATGTGTTGAGTGACCCTCAGGAAAGAGCAAGGTATGATAATCATAGAGAGGCCTCACTTAAAGGAGAGCTTGATGGAGAATGCCAAGATGACAGTTTACCTCTTATTCTGGTTATGGAGACAATGAAAATGGTTCTATGCAGTGTATGGTGAGGTCTTTGAGCTGATTGCAAAACAACCAGAATGTGTGTCAGAGGGATATGTTGAGAATTTTCCAAACTTCAGTGATTCCCAGAGTGACTATGACACGGTGGTACACCCTTTCAACACTTACTGGCAGAGTTTCTGCATAGGAAAGAATTTTGCTTGGATGGAAGAGTATGGTGTTCTGCAAGCCTCGAATTGCTGGGAAAAACAAGCAATGGAAAAGGAAAACAGAAGTTTGAGATGAGGCAAGGAGAAAAACAGGTAGCTGGCCTGAAGGAAGCACTGAAGAGCCAGCAGAGATAGCTGGGTAAAAACCTTTTGGGACAAAAACAGGAGAATAGTTGCATGTGAAAGGAAATGGCCACCATTTAGTAGCCCAGGATAACCACGAGTGGACCAGGAGCCTCATGAAGGAGCTCAACCAGAAGCAGCATGAGTACCTGGAGCTCAAGAAAAAGATGGCGACTGCCTTGGCCAAACTGAGGCTACGTTAGGTGGTTCAGGCATTGGGTGATGACAAGAGAGTTGAGTGACAAAAAGGACCAAGATGCATTACCCAAGGAGGAAAGGAAGAGATCACGGACTCCTGATAAAGACCACGACAGGAAATCCTCTCCATCTACAAATAGAAGGCAGCACTGATCATGGGATTGGTCACAGGATAGGCTGCGAGGAGGTAGCAATTAATGCTCTCAGTCCATTCCAAGTCTACAGAGAAGGAGAGTGAGATAAAGAACGGGATCAGAATAAGAAGGAGCAAGACCAAGACAAGAATGGACACAGGCGGGGCAAGGACCACAAAAGCTCCAGCTTGTCTCCTGGTCAGGAAAAAATTTCAAATCTCAGAAGGACAGAGATTCCAAGAAGGATGATGAGGATGAACATGGTGACAAGAAACCTAAGATCCAGCCACTATCTTTGGAGGAACTTTCGGCCAAGAAAAGGCTGAGGAAGAAGCTGAAGCTAAGCCCAAGTTCCTCTCCAAAGCAGAGTGGGACCCCACGGGGCTGAGCCTTTGAACGGTGGTGGGGGTGGCAAGGTGGAGACCACATCGGAACCGAGCCCAGAGAGCACGAACCAGGCATGTAAGGACAAGGACTCTGAGGAGGAGGAGAGCTGAGAAGGGGGGCAGCACCGAGTGCCTGGTGGACAGCAGCAGATTCTAGCCAGCAAGGCCTCTTCAGCAGCATCCAGTACTGACGGTCTTAGAAGGGGCTCACAGACAGCAGTGGCAGCAGCTTGGAGGAGAGTGCCTTGGTGAAGATGCCAGAGGAGGGAAAGCAAGCCTGACAGCGCTGGAATCCCCGGAAACACTGAACAAACCCGGTCAGGTGTCTGATATTCTTGTCGCTGTGGGATACAATGGGGATGACACCAGCATGTCTGAGATTGAGAGGGGACGGGATTGTTGGCTTTTAAAGATGCTCCCAGCAGCGGTTGTACTTGGACTCCTTCATTTGCAGTTGCTATTCTGCCATGATAAAGCAACAGGTGCTTGCAGCCCTTCAGTGGGAGACGATTGGGTTTCCATTCCTAAGCTCTCCAAACAGCCCAGAGAGTCACAGACACTTAGCTCTATCTCTGTTTGATACTGTTAACTTAGAGCTGAATTTCATTTGGAATCTTTGCGAAACTCTACTAAAAAGGGAGGGGGGTAGGGAACTCTATCTAGTCAACTGCTGTGACAGGATTTGGCTAAATCTGGACATCTAACTGCAGAAATTCCCAACACATGTTAAATATCTTTTGCTAAAATTCATGAAATGCTGTCTTTGGGGAGTAAAATTATGAACCTCTCTGTGAGCAGTACTGTCTATACTTGCTTAGCAGTTTGGAGAAAGTGCTGGGAGACAGTGAGATCATATACTAATATGTTTCTATGGGACCTTTTCAGATGACATTTCTATACATTTGCATTTTGTTTTGCTGGTTATATTCTGTATATAATGGACAAACCTCTCTGAAATCTTCAGCTTCTAGTCTCTAGATGCTGAAGAGGTAGCCAATGTATGAAAAAGTCGTAAAATTAGCACATTGTGTGCACTGTTAAAAAGTATAGGAAAGATTGTTCTGTAAATGATTTGGGGATGTGAATTTGTTCAGCTATTTCTAAGTATTAGGAGCCCAGCAGCGTAAGGTATTTGAGAGCATTCACCTCATTGTGGCTTGAGCAGCATACAAGGATTTCAGCACAACTGGCAAACCAGTCTTTTATCTTGATCTTTTAGTTGAACATTAAGACTGGTATCAGAACTGGCCTTTGGAACTTTTCAGACCTCAGAAATGGGATGGACAGGAGTGGTTCAATGGCATTGGGCATTTTGATTTCACCTATACGTATCTACTTTATTCAACTTTGGTGACTCACAGACTGTTTTGTATAGGAACAGAGAAGCCTGATTTTTGGTTGTTAGGAGATGAGATTCAAGGGTTAAAGATAATAGCTAATTTGAAATGCCATGCTAAATATAACTGGGTGTGTGTAACCTCTTCTATTTACAATGAAAGTGTTACTGGATGGAAAAAGGTTAGAGTTCATCTGAGAGAAATTTGATATGATGCTAATGAATCCCTAGATTTGATGTAGTTGCATCAGGAAACTACTGATTTAAAGGTGAAGTTAGATATTAATGCAATTAGACTGCTGTAGACATCCTGGACCAATTTAAAAAGGCCATCCCATTTTGGTCATTCCTTTACTTCTTTGTTAGGAGGTATTGCAGCCATAGGAACATCTGATTATCAAGCTGCTTATGAACTTTTGATGGAAAGTTGATTCAGATCAGCATAGAGTTAAGCTCTGCACCCTCCCTTGAAATTCTCCAGAGGCTAGTATTCAATGATGGGTAAGTCCCTTTTACCACTGGATGGTTGAAAAAGGCAACCTAAGATAGGCACAGTCATCTGAGGGGTCAAGAGGACCTTTAAAAAATAAATAAGTAAAGGAGGAGTTATAAGGGCCCACAGAGACTCCATAGTGAGGCCTTTTTCTGTCTTGACTCAAGATCAGAGAGTCTGAGTTTGTTTTGCCCAGCAAGGCTGCATAACAAGATGTTTTGGCCAGAGGCATGGTTACCAGATGTCTTGAGTAAGGAGGTGTTTACACTTGTTTGTACTTTGTACCTTGAACTTGAGCTTTTGTGCCTCCCCTTGATGGTGCATAAATAGTCTGTTAATAATAAACTCAGGGCGACTGTGGTATTGACCCAGAGCCCTCCAGATGCTAATTTTGTGTCTNTGCCTTTTTCTTTTGTGTCTGCATCTCTCTTTTCTGAATGCTCAACCCTCCATTGAAGACTGTTTGATAGTCGGACGGGACCCTGCACTGGCCCTCTCATCCATAATTATGTAATGTGTTTTCCTTTTTATCATTTTTATTTTTACCTAATTTTTATGTTATTGAATCCAGCTTTCCTTTTGTTAAAACTATAAAGAATCATGATAAATAATGACATCATCAATTTTATTTTAAGTACTGACTTAGAAANATAGATTTGGGTTAAGTATGAAATTTAAAACCTAATTCTTAATGGATATTTCATTAGAAAAATTAATCNACTTCTATATGAACCTTTGTAAAGTGAACATTTTATTTGCTNTACTTGTGTGNATAATAGGCAAACTGTATAAGATACAAACCTAATTTAATACTTTTTAAATTGAGTGATACATTAAAAATAAGTAACATATTTTTCCTAANAAATAAGTATACTTTAAAGTTTTATAGCCTAAAACGTCATGAGAATAATTATTTTATTTTGATATGATAAATTGTGCAGTATTNAAAATAGGCATTTTTTTCTTAGTTTCTTTCTTGTTTAAGAGAAGTCTCATGTAACCTCTACAGGNCTGGTATGCAACCTTGTTATTTAGCNAACTGTGACCTTGAATTTTTCTCCTTCTGTCTCCACCTCCTAAGTAAACAGGCATACTTTGTCTTGTTCTTCCTTCTATACACAAAGCTACTCTGCCTCCTTTTCTTCACATTGAAATTACTCCAAACCCATGAGCCAAAACCAACCTTTATTCCCATAAGTTGATTTATTCTGTCACAATGGTGCAAAAGTCACACAAAAAAGAAACTTTGTACCAGAGAAATCAGACAGTTGCTGTGATGAGGCTAACTTTGGTCTTCCAGTCTGGTTTCTGGAAGGAATTTGGAAAAGTTTAAAACTGCAGAACTGAGAGCTAAAAGGAGAGTAGNAAAATATGGTAAATGAACAATTTAGAGGTAAGACTTCTTTTAAAGCTGTGGCTTTACCAATACTAAGTATTGGTAAATCCAGTATGATTAGTATGATTAGTAAAATATTTGCTCCCTTAAAGAGAAGCAACATCCTGTGTACTGAGGCAGAAGGAAAAATGCCTTGAGAGTAAGACATCAACCATGAAGGCTCCAAGGTCTCAGAGGAGAAACATTGATGGCTATTCTTGGTTGTCAACTTGGCTATGTCTGGAATTAACTAAAAACCAAAAACAGAGGGCACACTANGAGGGATTTTTGCTTAAATTGAAGTAGAACAATCTACCTCTTATCTGAACCTTTGAGGCAGGAAGATAAATCTTTAATCCAGATCTTTTGAGCCAGGGAAAATGCACAGCTAATACTTTCTTCTGTAAGGCTACATAGTACATGGAAAAAGGAAGTTTTCACTCCCTGCTGCTTGTTCTTGTCTTGCTACCAATCCATTCCTTCACTGGCATTAGAGCCTACTTCTTCAGGATTCCAGTGTAGACGGAAGACCAGCTGAAGCATCCAGCCTTGTNGACTGAGCAGCTANATTTTTCTTGGACTTTTCATTCATAGCCAGCCATTGTAAATTTAGCTAGACCACAGCCTCTAGACAACCCCAATTAGTACAGAAGTCTACTAAAATTATGATATTTCAGTGATTTGCTGGTGGAGGAGTACCTGGGGAAGTGTTTTCTGAGGCTCTGTTTTCCAACTTTCAATCCAAGAGAGTGGACATATGAGTTGAAAATGGAAGTGACAACAGGGCAGGGTATCCTAAGTCCATTAGAGCTTACATTGTGAAGCTAGACACAGAGCTCAAGTTTTTAATGTTAAAACAACTGGGCGATTGTCTAACTTTATGTCATTGAATTTTGAAGCAGGTAACTTCATTTGTATTTTTATAGAGATCATGGCAGTGAGTTTTTGGACTCTGGAATTTTAAGAATTGTTGGAACTCCTAAGAGAAAAAAATAAACTGAATGTGTTTTCATTATGCATTGGTCATGAGACTTTAGGGATCAGTGCACTATTATGGCTTGAATCAAGAATATAGAGCAAGTTCCAGGACAGATAATAGTCTCTAATATATATAT
>LZPO01077280.1:0-22211 GCA_001675575.1 Neotoma lepida
TTTTTTTCCTGAAATTAAGATTTGGTGTTTCAGTCAATTTCTTTAAAGCCTTGGCCAATATTTAAAAATTAGAAGTCTATTGAAGACATATGTAATCTCTCTCGAAAGATACTGTCTGTCATCTGAGCCTTGTGTTATTGTGGTCCTCCTGTTATTGTTGGAGAGAGTTATGGAGTGGTAGGTCTTAGTGCCACCTCTCCAGTCTCTTCTAATGACTCTGAGTGGATCTCCAGAGAGAAAGGTCCTCCAGCAGATGTGGCAGAAGTGAAGTCACCCCACATCTTCCTAGGACTCTGCTGACTGTGATGTTATGTACCCTTAGAACAAACAGTTCAACAGTTATTTCATGTAATGTTTTCATAGCACCTTGATCCCTTTCATGTTCCTGGCTGCTAGGTCACTACGCTGACACTTTCCACTTGTCCTCAGTGATGGCTCTCCCCAGCCATCCTCTGGACACTCTGGAACTTCAAGAGGACTGGCTCAGAGTGTCTTTGTGTCTCAAGAGGGTTTCTGTGCATAGGCTGTGGTTAGGGCACCCTTGGGGATACCTAGGGTAGCTGGAGTTACAACATGACAGACCCTCACCCCAAACGACTGAGATCCCATGCCACTGGAGTGAATATGTGTCACATCCAGTGATAAGGAATGGCTGTTCTGATGAGGGAAGCCTGGAGGCGGGTGTATCTGGGCCAGTTTCCTCAGTACTAGCTCCTTATAAGTGCCCTCCTCTATCCCAAGCCCTTCTCCTTTCTAATTAGGATTTCTGTGGTCTCCAGTATGTAGCCTTTCTTTCTCCCTTCCTTCATCCTTCTTCTTTTTGTCCATGGCTGTCTTACATGCACACACGTGCACATGGGCACATAGGCACACACACATGCACAAACACATGAATGCCTCTTAGTTAAAAACTAGCATTTGCTGAAGCCCTCTCTTATCTTATTCTTTCTTTCTAACTCTGAGTAGGGTGAAGAGCCTGCCTCTTCTCTTTTTATAGCTGTGAAGATCTCAGCTATACAGCAGCTGGAGAGCCACAGTCCACTCAAGCGATCTGATTAGTGTGATGGCGAGCAGTGATGGCCTCCCTCAGGGGGCACACGGTGACTCCCCCTGCCTGTTATCCACCAGTCCTTTTCACTCTCACCTTCCTCTCACGGATAGCTGGGTTGGAGACTCCTAAGAAAAACAATGTCGTAAGTAGAAAGTGGTCACTCACTGTCTTAGAGAACAGGCATTGCCACTTCGAAATGGGAGTAATCTTTGCTACAAAATTAGACTATAGTAGGATTGTACCCAAAGGCAGAGGCTAGCAGAGGACATCTAGGGGAACTTCTGCAAACAAGAAGCAGTCCTCTATGTGTGTATCTTAGTTTAGTTACCTTCTCCCATAAGAAACTTTAGGTTGGAAGGGTTCTTTTGGCCTTGGAGTTCCAGAGGGGTAAAATCTGTCATGGCAGCTAAACATGTGATGGATCAGGAGGCTGCTGGTTACACTGCATCCATACTCGGGATCAGGAGGCTGCTGGTTACACTGCATCCATACTCAGCCAACAGAATGTGAACAGGAAGTTGGGGCAGGCTATAAATCCTCAAGGCCTGCCCCCAGTGACTCACTTCCTCCAGCAAAGCCCCATGTCTTAATGATTTCCTCACCTTTCTAAATACTGCGACCAGCTGGGGACCAAGTGTTCAACTATGTGAGCCTATTAGAGACAGTTACCTTACAGGTCACAACAGTGCATATGAGGACAGATGAAAGGCCGGGGCAATTCTCTAAGCCAGACATTTCCTCTACCACCCTTTACCAACCTATCAGTGATAAGAATTAGCACTAGACTTGGACATTGTGCCACACACCTGATATCTCTGCCTTTGGGAGGCAGAGGCAAAGGCTACCTAAGGAAGCCCTGTCTAAAAACAAACAAACCACAAACCTTTTTTTTTTCCTGGAGATTGAGCCAGGTGCTCCACACTGAGCTCGATCCCACCAGACATCTTTAAAGCAGGGTCTTTTCTGTCAGTCCTTTGGTGATTTTTGGACTCTCTGTACCCTGACTACCCCAGAGAGAAAGCGTGCTATAGATAGCCCCACTATCTAAGAAAATGCTTATTACATCATTGTCACTCAATAACTAATTTTGGTCTGTTTATAGTCTTTCCAGCATGAGGCTCAGAAGTGAGATTCCAATGCTTTGGGGTCCTTTCAAAGGCTCCGAACTTTGAAATGGAGTCGTTCCTGTAGATTTCGCCTAAATTTTACTTCAAGAGTACTCCTGTCTGTTCAGCATTTTTTACACGATGTCTCTTGTAGTGCACTTGAGAAATTTGCTGGAGTTAATGAAGCTGGGTGATTTTTGAGGAGAGAAGAAAATTAAGGAAGATGAATATGAGATGGAAAATAGTTTGTGTGTTAACTGTCCTGGGATCCTAGAGAGTGGCAATGATGTGAGGAACATGGCTGCGTTGCATGCCACCTAAGTACAGGGAGCTGGTTTCCACTTTGAATAAAAGTCAACAACAATTTAAGATCATACATTATCCATAAAGCACTGGGCCTTGGATATTATTAGCATATTGCTTTCTTCAGTTAACATGCTCAAAGGGCTTTGTTCTCTTCTGCTGAAAGAACTCTTTCATATAAATAAAATCACTAAGTTTCTTCACTGAAAATTTCACAGACAAAATTTTTCTCTGCAGTGATTCTGTTGCAGAGTTGGGTCAGGTGGCAAGGGACAAGTCAGTTGAAGCTGGTGGCCTTAGGACCTTCTGCTGATGCAGTGCAATGTCTGTTCTTTCTGTTTACTGTCACATACTCCTCTGTCTAAGGACAGTAGGTTAATTTGATGAAACAGGAACTTGTGCTGTCCAATTCCCACCTTGACCCACATTGCAGAATGTTCAGGAACAGTGCGCCCCCCTCCCCTTGGGGGCGGCTAGCACCTGTACAGTTAGGTTCAGGCTTCATTTTCCTGTTCTGCCCAGGAAAGCCAGTCTGCCCGCTGTATTCAGAAGAGGCTGTTAGAGTTGAGGCACCATGTAGTACTTCAGTGTCTTGATAGAGAAAGACACTTGCTAAAAAGCTGGACATGGTGACTTACGCATTTCATCTCAACTTCTCTAGAGACTGAGGCAAGGGGATCACAAGTTTAAGGTCCGCCTGGGCTACATAGCAAGGTCAAAGCCATCCTGGACAACTTTATAAGACTGTCCCAAACTAAAAATTTTCTGATTCAATTCCTTCTGCTACAACATTATTTCATTTTTAAAAGTTAGTTCCTTAACTAAAGAGAACTCCAGGCTTCTCCTGCATAGGTGACATGGTGCAAAAAGCAAAGATGATGGCTCTGATGGTATTGACAAACCTTGATAGAGGGAACAAATGGGACTGTGACTTGATGCACAAAGGCAAGTCTGAGATGGAAAAGGGGTCACATGATTATCCCTTTTAGTTGCATCATGCAAGAGAGGTGAATTTGGTTGTCTGTTATCCCCCATGTTCATCCATAAGCCCAAACTCACTTTACTAAGTGGGTTATGGGGGATATGGAGGGCTAGGAAGAGGTCATCGTTTCCTTGGGTTCTTGAAAGAAACAAATGAAGGCTCAGAAACAAGATGGCTCAGCATGTAGAGGAGTTTGCACTCAGGCCTGAACGCTTGAGTTTGATCCTCAGAACCCACCAGGTAGGAGGAGGGAACCCACTCAGGAAAGTTGTCCTCTAACAATACACAGTATACAAACTGGCTACACTCACACATGTGCGCACGCGCACACACACACACACAATACATAAGAAAAATTTGAAGTAAGTATTTAATGAGGGAAACAAATGAAAAAGATACTGACATGGAAAGTGCCAAAGCTGAACATTACGAAGGTCACTACACATTCAGATGTGGCCACCTTTCTGAGCAGCAGCATCTCTGTGGCCCCTCTGCCCTTGCACATAGGANGTCAGCATCTGATGGAATCAGGGGATTGGCAATTGATAAACTCTCTCCTTCCTTCTTGCTAAATTGTGATGTCTCTCTACCCTTATGGACCCTAGAGGGCAAAGTAATCATGAAGCAATGTAGGGGCACCAGAGGGCTCCAGGCATTGTCATATTTAGTCCTCTGAACTCTGTGATGCATTCCATGTTAGTTCTCCCTCCTCTTTTAATGGTGAGGAGATAAAGGGCCTGGCTTGGGACCCAGAGTCCCTCTATCCAAAGCTNAACATCTTTAGCTAAGTCAAGACTGCTCCTTTCAGGCTATGGTGTAAACCTTTGAGACATCATAGTTTCTGGCACTTTATAATGTGGAGCTCTCACTGACCAATCATATGTCATCTCTCATAAGAGTTACCTTTCAAAACAAGTAGAAATGCACCAGTGTATAAACACCACCATTGAACCATTTTAGAATAACTGTGACTTTAGTCCCACATGTAAATCAGTTGTATTTCCTGTCTGACACCACAGCAGCATTTGAGAGCTCAGCCTTGAAGGCCCAGTCTCTAACTTTCTTGCTAGCAACTTTGCTGTTGTCAAGTGAGTGACTTTATTTTGCTAAACCTTCATTTCTCATCTACTGTGTCGGGGAATTAATCACCAGCAGTTCAGAAACAGCTGGGCCCCTTTATGCTCTGGAAATCACAGAGGAGCACAAAGACCTTCTCTTCATATCAGTTATATTTATTGATAATAACCCAAACAGAATTGTAGAACTATTAATCTATCGATTTATTTTAAAAGAACAATGGGGTATGGCTATAACTCAGCAGTAGAGTGCTGGCCTAGTATGTACAAGACTGTGGGTTCAATCCCAACCCCACACAAATAGAATAAAGATAGCAAACCCATTGAATTCTTATAAATAATATCATATAACCATTTCATAAAATAACCATTTTCCCCCAAAACATTAGAAGAGTGACATTTTTTTAAAATCTTTCCTGTAATCTGGCTTATATGAAAAATAGTTGATTTAAGAGTGTTATCTGCATCTTACCTTCAGTCTGCCATGATTGGTTGTTGAGGTTGAAGCATATCTTTAAAAATGACAACATAAATGAATATCCTACTCGCTTCCCTGGATGTGAAATTAAGTCTCTTTATTACTTCACTAAAAGTGGTGAACAGTGCTGAGGAGGTGGCTCGGTGGGTAA
Source organism: Neotoma lepida (assembly GCA_001675575.1). NCBI lineage: Eukaryota > Metazoa > Chordata > Mammalia > Rodentia > Cricetidae > Neotoma > Neotoma lepida. The sequence goes on from LZPO01077280.1 coordinate 5,148, forward strand.
AGTGCTTGCCGTACAAGCGTGGGGACTTGAGTTGGGGTCCCCAGAACACACAGAAAGCTGTGTGCAGTAGTCACATCTGTAATGCCAGCACTTTTACAACTGGGTGGGAGATGGGTAGAGGAGAGTGCCCTAGTCTGATGTATGCAGCCAGTGAACAAGGAGACCCAGTCTCAAAGCTAGGTGGAAGGCAAGAACCAACACCCACACACACATACATACACTGACCACACACACATACGCTGTGGCACACATGTACCCACACACATGAATACACACATACTCTCATATGTACACAAAAAGAATTTTAAAATGTATGAGCAGTGACTAGCAACTTCCCAGTCAGTAATGAACATGCAGAACTATCCACAGCATGCAAAGCCCCATGGTGACCATGGCAAAGAATACAGAAGAGAAAAGAATGCAGTCTGTCGTCCCCACCCCACCCCATGTTCTGCAGCATGGTTGATGGATTACTGGACACATGAGACATAGCCTCATGAGTAGAGGACTAACATGATGAAAGCCAAATGACCAGTGACGAAATGTCATAGATGGGTGCTCCAGGAATGGAAAGGGAACACGATCATTGTTTATCTCCGTCTATTTGTGCTACTATAACAAAATACCAAAGTCTAAGTAATTTATAAGCAACACAAATGTGTTTCTCACAGTACTGGAGGTTGGGAAATTCAGGATCAAGCTGCTGGCAGGTTTGGTATCTGGTGAAGGGGTTTCACTCTGTGGTTGCTTCTGAACGGCACTCCTGCACAGGAGAACGGATGCTGTGCCCCACAAGGATGGAAAAGCCCAAACTTGCTCCTGTCAACTTGATAAAGACCTTATTGTAGCTTGAATGTGAAATGCCCCACATGGGCTTANGTATTTGAACACTTGCCCCCAGCCAGGTGGCCTCGCTTCATTTCCTCTCTCCGCTTCCTGACCATGGGTGCAGTGTCCAGTCGGGCTCTCATACTCCTGCCACCATGCTTTCCCTGATATCCTGGTCTACATTCTTTCTTATACTGTAAGCCAGATCAACCCTTTCTACCTTAAGTTATTTCTTGTCAGGTATTTGATCAGAGCCAATGCAAAGAGAAGAATAACAAACACAGACCCTAATCTCATTTAACCTGTGGAAAGACCTGCCTCTTCTTTCTTAAAGGTTTTTTATTCATTTTACATACCAACCACAGATCCCCCTCTCATCCCTCCTCCCACTCCCCCCTCCTTCCTCCTTCACTCTTCATCCCCTCCTCCAACAGGGTGAGTCCTCCCATGGGGGCAGCTAAGCCTGGTACATGCAGTTGAGGCAGGACCAAGCCCCTCCCTGCTTTATCAGGGGTGAGCAAGGCGTCCTCTTTATGCCACCAGGCTGGCAAGGAACTTGAAACACCTGAAGGGGGCGGCGCATTCACAGGCAGAGAGGTTCCATTCCCTTTTCCTTGTTTCAGGAAGTGTCCTTGACATCTGATGGCAGCCTCCATGCACACCCAGTTCTTTGTGTGGAACTTCACAATGAAGAAGGGACTTTGGGTGCAGTCACCCCTCTTTCTAGCTAGGCTTCCCTATGCACTGCTGTAGCCTGTGCACTGCTGTAGCCTGTGCACTGCTGGGCACTGCTGGACACTGCTGTACCTTGTGCACTGCTGTACCCTGTGCACTGCTGTACCCTGTGCACTGCCGTACCCTGTGCACTGCTGTACCCTGTGCACCACTGTATCCTGTGCACTGCCGTAGCCTGTGCACTGCCGTAGCCTATGCACCACTGTACCCTGTGCACCACTGTACCCTGTGCACCACTGTACCCTGTGCACCACTGTACCCTGTGCACCACTGTACCCTGTGCACCGCCGTAGCCTGTGCACTGCTGTAGCCTGTGCACTGCTGCAGCCTGTGCACTGCTGTAGCCTGTGCACTGCTGGGCACTGCTGTACCCTGTGCACTCCTGTGCACTGCTGCCCTGAGACCTGCCTGAGGCAGACAGGGAACTGACACATTAGAAGTCCTGGTCTTAATGCATTGCTTTTAGGTGATGAGCACAAAGCCTCAGCAAATCATTTGTCATTAAAGAGCAATGGCCTGCCCTTCGGTTCTGATTTAGGAGCTCACAGACTTTCAGAGTAAAGGGGAAGATTAGAAAATGCTAGCCACGTATTTCCCGGCCATCTTCACCAATGATTTTATGTAAACAGATAAACCAAATAAACCTCTAGGCTATGCGCTGATAAGCTGTGTGTGGCATCATACAATATGCATGTCTTATGGGAAATGAATGTCATGCCTGGTGTCGTGGTGTCACACTCCTTTCACCCAGTAATGAATGATGCAGTTGTTCATAATGTCCTGAACAAAACCTACTCTGTGACAGATGTTCGGAATCAGTAATAAGGGAGGACATGTGACCAATGTCTAATAAATTAATTGAGTTGAACATTTTTTTCTACTCAAGCAGACAATACACCAACTTTTATAGAGTAATTGAAACAAAAGATGGTCCCTTCATCCAGAATGAAGGCACCTTAGAAATGATGCCTAGGACCAGTTTAATTACCAGAGGTAATAGTGTCACTGGTAACAGAGCTTGGCTCTTGGCATATTTTCTTCTCATCTAGTAAGACTTTCCCAGTAAAGGAAATCTGTGAGCCTGTAACATGAGCACAGTCACATCCTACTTTTCCCACTGCAGCATCGACACACACCAGTCACCTCTGCGAGGCTGTGTCAGTCACCTCTGTGAGGCTGCATGGCACTGTCACCGGGGAAGATGGCTGCTCTGCAAGTTCATCAGAGCAGACATCTTCACAGTCACAGGTCCCAGGTGCTAGGATGATGTGGTCTTTGCTTCAGGAAAGCTGACCCCACCAGGGGCTGCTGGGTACAGATCTGGATTGTAGTGAGGGAAAATTGTTTTGTCCTCATTTTTTATCTAAGTAGAAACATTCATAAGCTAGCAATTAACTTTGTTCACATTCTGCAGTTTCAATAGAGATTGGATAAAATCCCTGCCACTTATGCTCCCCTCTTACAAGTAACTGGAACCACTTATTAAAATTAAATGACTTCTTTATAACCACTATATGTCTGTGTGAAGGAAGACTAGCCACTGTATTTTCTTGTTTTCTATTAACGTCTGCAGCCTTCATCTGAGACATGGTAATTAAAAAATGGACATTCCCGAGACAGGAAGTTCTTTTTTATCCCCTTTCTATGTGTCCTGTTGTCCTTTCATGTCCAAATGGAGATCAGTAAAGGATACTGATACCAGACCTACAGATAAAAAATAACACACACCCTCCTCACCTTCAGATCTCCTTTGGATACTTTCTGCCTAAAACAATGGAAATGGTGCTGAAATAATTGTTCTACCACATGCCCACTAAATAATGACAAGAAAAAAAAAGTCTATACATGTTCATTTCAGATGCAGGTTTTCTCTGATATTTTTAATGCACCTTTGTTTGGATTCCGAGTATGGAACCATGTACATGGCCGCACAACTAGATAGCAGTTTGGGATAACAAGTCTTAACCCAGTGAACATTTATGGAGTTCTCCTGGGATGCAGAGCATTCTCTTCTGTTTTAGAACTGCAGCTCTGGGGCCAGGCTTCCTCAGTCAAACCTTAAAGTAACTGTTGCCTCTGAGCGTCCACTTAACCTTCCAAGAAGCGTCTTGCAATAAGTTATTGCTGTAGTCAAGTGAATAATTAGAGTGAGGCCGTGTATGAATGTCCCCTCCAAGGCAAGAATTAGAAGATCCACTTATGGAGGAATCCCTGCTACCTGTAGGCATGGTGCTGGTGTGTTCCCATGCCGAAGGCCCCGCTGCTGGTGCACATGATGATCTGGGATTCCCTTTAAATCCTTGCTATTGCCTCCTCATCTCACGGTACTGCGACTTCTTCAGCCACCCATCTCAGGTGATGTAAGTCATCCTGAAAAGTTGCTTCAAAATCGGTTTTTTTTCCAGTCAGTTACATTGTCACAGCCTGGGGAGAGGCACAGCTAAAGGAATATGAGCATGAATCCTGTGCTTAGCATTTGTGTGATGTCATTCAGCAGTCACTCCTTGTTTACATTCTGCAAAGCCTGAATTTTTGCAGGTGACTCTGGCTGCATGCTGTCTTTCCCGTACCCCAAACTCTGCTGGCACCCGAAAGGAGCTGCTGATTATTCACTGGTGCATGTGTATGTAACTGTACAGGCGCATTTGTATGCATGCCTGTGAAGGTCAGAGGACAATTTCGGGTGCCATCATTCCTTAGGAACTGTGCACCTTGTTTCTTGAGACAGAGTCTCCTGTTGTTCTGGGGCTCTTCAATTTGCTAGGCTGTTGGCCAGCGAGCCCCAAGAACTGGCTGCCTTTGCTTTCCCAACCCTGAGATTATGTGCACCTGCCACCAGACCTGGTGGTCTGTTTTTGTTGTTGTTTTATTTTTTTTTACATGTGGTCTGGGGGTCAAACTCAGGTCTTCGTGTTTATGTGGCAATACTTTACCAACTGAGCTATTGCCCAATTCCTGTATAGCACGTATTTTAAAGCTATGTTATAAATGAATGTTTTTAAAATGTCATGTGTAATATTATTTTGTTTTGTGTGGGTTTTTTTTTTTTTGGTTTTATAATACAGGGTTTCTCTATGTAGCCCTGGGTATCCTGGAACTCACACTGTGTAGAACCTCAGAGATCTACTTGCCTCTGCCTTGNCACATCATGCATCTGACCCCACTCATCTCCCCGTCCCTTTGTATCTGCTCTCTCCTTTTGCAATCTCCCCCCAATAAAAATAAATAAATAAAATTTAAAAGAATAATAAAAACAAACAAACAACGAAAGACAACAAACAACAAAAAAATCTCAGCATGGAAGCTGTAGNGTGATACAAAGTGTCACACAGTATACCCTTTAGTGCATACATCTTTCCTTGTAAGTGTTCATTGCAATGAGTCATTAGTCTGGGTGAAGGCCCCTGGCTTCTGCTACACTGTCAATACTGGGCTCTCACTGGGGCTCCTCTCGGCTATCCTGTTGTTGTCTTGTGTCATGGAGATCCTGCTGTTTTGGATCTATAGGTTTGTCCCCTTTATACTACAGCAGTTCATAGATGAGGTGGATGTTGGGGTGGGCTAACTCATAGCCCTGGTTCCAGGCCTGGGTGGTAGCTGGGTTGGTCAGTCTGCCAGCTTTCCGTCAACATCCCTCCGGGCGAGCTCTCCATCACTGCTCCTGCTAGCTCATCCAATGTAGCAGGCAGCAAGGGCCAGGGCCCGTTCTCCTGCTCTCACACCAATAGGGTCAGCTCTACTGTGCTGCCCAGGCGAGGTGTAGGGCCCTTTTTCCTGAGTGCTGCAACCAGTGAGGGGCAGAGCCAGCTCTCCCACGCTCATAACCTCAGGGCCATCTCTCCCACCTTCCACAGGTGTCAAGGGATAGGGGAAGGCATCTCTCTCTTACTCACTCTGTCATATGGCAGATGAGGGGTGGGGCCAGATCTCCCACGCATGTCCGTGGGGCAGGATCACCTCCACCCCACCTGTAGGGTCAGCTCTACTGTGCTGCTCAGGTGAAGTGCAGGACTGACTCTCCCTCGAGTTGCACTTGGTAAGAGGCAGGGCCAGTTCTCTGGAGTGTTGCAGCCGGGCGGAGGGGCGGGGGACGGCACACTCTGTGCAACCCTATCCTCACTGCCTTCCATGGTAATAGGAGCAGACCATGGCTGCTGCAGGGCCACAGACCCAGACATGGCCCTTGGCAGCAACCCAGGCCCAGAGGACACCATGGTCCCAGGTGGCAGTACAGGACTCTCTGTGATCTGTATGGCCCAGCAGCAGCACAGCCCTCAGACACTAACATGGCCCTGGGTGGTGGCCCAGGACACCCCCCTGTGGCCCTTGGTGGCCATGTGTAATATTTAGGGGGGGAAAAAGCACAAAATACTTTTTCTCCCTATACTTCTAGGACTGTCAGCAGTGACAGTTGCCATGTCATTAGGCCCCTTCTAGGTTTTTAGTCACATATTATTTTCAACATCCATTGAAGCCAATGGAAATTGAGGTGCTGAAGTCCAAGGACAGTTTTATGAAAACATATCTCTCTTGGAACATCAATTTAGGTGACAAAGAGAACACTGGGTTGGCTTCTAACTGGTACTAGAGCACTCTATGGGAGGTTAATGGAGAATAAATGGATGTCCTTGAGACCACTGGGCTGCCAATCTCTCTAAGGCATCAGTCCAGGAAAACAAGCTCAGATAGGATTTCATGGTGATACCCAGGACCTGATGGCTGAGCTCTGCCACTGTAGAGAAATTCTATACATCCTAAGGACACAGCTGGCACAAGTGCCCCCTCTGTGTTCTGTTGTTCAGGGACAACCTCTTGATGCCCGTGGTTGGGAGAGAAATGGTAAACTTGCATAATTTGAAGATTCAAATTGAGGTAATTTTTATTCTCATTAAGGTTTGGAGGGAGGGACTGTTTCTGAATGCTATTTTTTGTGAACTTTTTTTTTTAATGACAAGCAATCAGGAGCCATCTGTTAAACTGTCCATGGAACAGGATGTTCGGTTTATCCCAACCTGATGATGTGCTGTGATCTCAAGTTATTTGACTCACTACTGTGAGACCCGTGCTGCCTCATGACGACATGCCACTCACNGTCCCAGAGGCAGATTACTGAAGTAATAGCTGGCTACTAGCAAACCAAATGGCCTTATTGATGGACCTGCTCCTGAGAGTCCAGAAACTCAAGGGCATTCACCCTGGCTCCACAGCTCAGCTAGTGGAAAGTTAGTTTCACATATACCCATTGCTTTGAGAAATTTATCTACCACTCACCTCACACCATTGTGAACATGTGCCGTTTGAAAACCATTCATGGGATGATATGTGCTCTGAAGGGCAGAGGCACAGTGCAGGCAGTCCCTTGGGTTTAATGCAGGTCGACTGTGGAGTATTTCAGTTGTCTTTTTGCAGACTTCTCAGACTGCTTTTGCAGACTGTTTTACACATCTCTGAGGTGTGTGAGTGAGAAGATGGGTTGGTGCGTTGTTGCTGAAGGATCTGGAGTAAACAACACCATCGTTCTTTAACTGGGGCCCCAGAGGTAGCAAAGCTGGAGAACTGTGGTACTTAAGCATTTAGAGCACCAGCCGGCAAGACAGGGTTCCATCGATTAAATGGCAGTTTATGGAAGACAGAAGANTGAGACATGAAGGTCCATTTTCATCTTCCCACAGGGCACCAGCACTACAACAAACAGGTCTTTGGGGACTCTTTCTGGGTGACCTTTTGTAACCATGGCTTATTGAAGAATTTTACCTCTCCTGCTTTCTAAAAGCCTCAAGTGCGGCCTACAATAAAACACATGTGCAGCAACACAGAGGACTGACAAGACAGGAAGGCAAAGACAAGCTGGGGGAATGCAGAAGAAAGATGTTCTGTGTCTTATAAAAGAAGGAAAGATACCCCCACTTCCAAGCCCAGACAGAAGCTACATGAATAAACACAATTTTAGTTTCATTATCTCTGTCAGAGTGTAGTAAGATAATTTGTAAACATTTTTTTTCAAAATTTGGTAAGGATAAAAATACATGTGAGTCTTGCCCCTTCATGTGTGTACTTTGGGAAAGTAAAATCCAATCACATGGCTGTGCAGCTAACCAACAGAATTTTCTCATCGCAGAAAGCTGAAACCATGTTTCTTCAAATCACCGTGTCCCNATGCTACTTCCTGTGACTTTCACTCCTCAGAGAGCACCACAGAGGTGAAACCATACAGTATTTGCAATTGGTGACTGGCTTATTTTACTTGGTGTATAACATTCATTCATGCTAAATGGATAGCTCAGAGGTTAAGAAGCCAGATTTGATTCCCCTCACTCAAGCCCTCACAGTCATCTGTAACTACACTTCCTCCTGGCCTCCATGGGCACCTGAACTCACATGCATGTACCCACCACACACACACACAGCACNTGAGGATACACACACTTAAAAATGATAAAAGTAAGTATCTTTTAAAGATTCCTTCATGTGACATCATGTGAAGGAATTTCCGTTTCAAAGCTGAATAACATTTTGTCTTGCACACGTACCATACTTTGTACACCTGCTCATCTGTTGATGAACACTTGGGGCTCCCTCTACCTTTTGGCTAACATGAATATTGCTTCCATGAACTTTCATGTACACATGTCTTCAGTTGATACATTATCAATTCTTGCATGATTCTTTTAAGTAGAATTTAGATCTAAGAAGCTTTTTCTAGTATCACAGGCCTTCATCTCTTGGGAGGCAGAGGCAGGCAGAGCTCGGTGAGATGCAGACCTGCCTGCTCTATGTTATGAGTTCTAGGCCAGTGGAGCTACAGTCAGAAGACCCTGTCTCAGAAAGAGAGAGAGAGAGAAGTCTTTCCAGGCCCAAGTTCAAGATAAGTGTATCATCCCCAACAGCTATGTGGTAAAGAAGCAGAGCTCTTCCATAAAAGCTGCTCCTAGGGACAGAGTTCCATTCCTTACTCTTTCTGTCTTTGTGATTTCCTGACTTTCTAGTGAGCTGCCTGAATGTCAGGGATAGTACCCATGAGACAGCTAAAGGGTGAGTGTTATATGTACCTCTAAAGTTGTCCATCTCAAAGGTGAACCCAGATGAGCCCATACATCACTGCAGGAGAGGTCAGAAGAGATTTCACTAGTAAGAATCTGGAAAAGGCAGGTGGGAGGTGCACACACATGTGCATGAGCACACCATACATCCCCACATGGGAAGGACCTACCTGTAGTCTTACTCTAGAAGGCCAGTGCAGGGGGAGCCCCTGTTAGCTTTCGGGAGTTGCTGAGTTTCACAGGCACCTGGAGCTGGGAGTGGCCTGTAGTTTGGTTGACCAGATGCCTGCTTGCATCAGAGTAGAACAAAACTGTGATTCTAGTACTGTCATTTACATNGGCTGGTACCAGATGGCCATCTAGATAGATGAATGACTATAGGATTTTTTTTTTCATTTTTATTTTAGTTAGGTAAGACCATACCTAAATACCAAAACATGTTCTTATTGGACTCCCAACAGTGGGAGTTGCAGTGTTTCTGTCTCCTTTGTCTGCTCTTGGGACTCTTTTCCTCCTACAGGGTTGCCTTGTTCAGCCTTGATATGAGGGTTTGTGCCTAGACTTATTGTAATTTGTTATGCTGTGTTCAGTTGCTATCCCTGGGAGGCCTGCTGGCTTTTTTTCCTTATAAGGGAAACAAAGGAAGAATAGATTTGGGNGAGAGAGGAGGTGNGGGGAGCAGGGGACTGGGAATACTGGAGGGAGGGGGAATCTGTGGTTGGGATGTAATGCATGAGAGGAGATTTTTTTAAAGAAGACTGTTATATTGAACCTACTGTTCAATTGATTGTCCTCATAATGTAAGATAGCACAATACTATTGACATAAAATGATAGCATGAGTATAGTTCATTTCTTTATTGTTTGAGAATTTCATACATGCATCAAATATGTTTTGATCAAACCCACTCTCCATCCCTTCCTTCTAATTCTTCCTATACCCTCCTACCACTTATGTTTCCAAACTTCATATCCTTTTTTTAACCCGTTGAGTCACTTAGTGCTTCCTGTATGTGCATGGGTATAGAACCATCTACTGAGGCATGGGTCACCTCTCAGGAGCCCCATCCCTGAAGAAACTGACTCTTGAACCAGGAAATAATAATTAGTTATAGTTTGTCCTTGGAAATACCTCAACTTTAAAAGATCAAAAACCATATAACATAACAGACACATTATTTTATGCATAAAATGGATGAGAGATAATCTTAATAATAGGTGGACAGAAATATTAAGGAAAAAAAGAGAGCAAGATAGCATGAGTGCTTAGCCAGGTGTCCAAGTTGTTTAGATATGAAATTAAAACTAGCCAGTTCACATGCAAATCATTTCAATTTTGAATACTCCTCCCACCCTGATTTTAATGGACTTTTTCTAATCCCTACTATTATTATAGAACAAAAAAAATTCTAACCCAAATTTTCTTAAAGTAATAACAACAAAATATTTTCTCACTGTGAATATTCACTTTTTTCCAAGTGGAATTCACGTGGAAGAGACTGGGTTACTTGACATAACATCCTAAAGCNACTTCCAAACAGTCCTGCGATTTGAATTTAGTGGAGTGGAAGTCCCAAGAGAGGACCCAGTAAAGCTACAGTTACAAGTGAAACTGGTTTCTCAGTTGGAGAAACTTTCAAGTACACAGAACTGTTGAAGTATTTTTAAATAATTTCCCAGCAGCTGGGCATTGTAGCTCATACCTATAATCCTGGAATACACAGTAGAGCACATGCATGTATATATGTGTTTGCATGCATGTGTGTTCAAAGTTTTATTTTCATAATTTTTTTAACCCAAGGGGCTGGAGAGATGACTTAGTGGTTAATAGAGCATTTGTTGCGAGTCTTTTTCTGTCCCACTAGCCAGCTTCCAACTCATGACATGGAGACTTATTATTAATTATAAAAGCTCAGCCTGTAACTTAAGCTCATTTCTAAGTAGCTCTGATAACTTAAATTAACCCATTCATGTTAGCCACTTCCTGCCATGGTAACAGCTCGTGGCTGTTACCCCTCCTCCTGCACACCCTGCTTGCTCTCAGCCTTCTTCTTCCCAGCATTCTCTCTGCCTCAAAATCCTGCCGAGCTATTGGCCATTCAGCTTTTTATTAAACCAATCTGAGTGACACATCTTCACAGTGTACAAAAAGATTATTCCACAAGAAGCACTTACTTCTCTTGAAGAGGACCCAGATTTTGTTCCTGACACACACAGAGAGAGGCTCGCAACCATCTGTAACTGCAGCTTGGGGAATTTATGCCTTGTTTTGGCCTCTGTGGACACCAGGCACATACTTAGTGCACATACATACATGCAGGAAAAACATTCATACACATAGAAAATAGAAATAAATCTCTTTTTAAAAATTCTAACCGAAGATTCTTAGACTCGGATCTGGATTTCTATGTCCATGTTAGGAGTTGTATTTGCATAAATTCTAGTTTATTTTGTTCCACAACTTGAGAAGATGCACAGAAACTTGCATGTGCAAGTGTGTTAGTGTAAAGAAGCAGAGAATAGTGGCTGCTAGCCCTCCACGTGTGATGCCCAGATAGCTCCTTGCCACCTCCATTCAGCCCACTGTTCAAGGTTGACTTTGAATTGTGCACTTATTTTTCATTTTTAGAGGCAGAATACAGAGTTGCCTTTCTTTCCCAAAGTAGTCAAGTATAATCTTACTTGATGATACTTGATTATTCTGTTCAAAATAAGATGCAATCATTAAATGAATAAAATCATATAGCAGAATCTTTCTGCAAAGGCATATTGTAGTGCTAATACCGGTATTGTGCCAAAATATTGTCCCTGTTTCTACTTCTTTGAAAGTACCTTTCTGTACATTAAATCTAATTGTACAAAATAATGTGGTGTAGTTAAGTGTGTCTGTAAGGTGGCCAGCTTATTTTCGTGAATTTCAAGCTATATTGAGTACATAATCTTCCTCTTTTGGAGAGGAATTTGGAAACACAAAAGTTCTACTACATAATGCAGAACAAAGAACAAACAATGTACCCATTGATTACCAAGTCAGTGCCAGCTGAAGCTCTCTGTCTAGTTCAATGGCTGGAGAGGACTCAAAAACCAATGGTGCCTGAGAGTTTAAGTAAAACATCAGGGTTTGGATCACAGCTTGCTCACATACAAAATTCCTCATAAACATGAGGATAGTTTCTTACAAAACACTGTGAGAATTAGCGAGAAGTAATTCAACTCTCGTATGCATGAACTCTCCCTGAACACAACCCCAAGGACTGCAAGGTTATTCAACAAAGGGTTAAAGGACTGTTCAGACCTACGTGACACAAATTGCTTTCTTTGGGTGTGTTGCCACATGAACCCTCTCATGTGCTCTCAGATAGAGCCTGAGTCTTTCTCTATCTTTTGTTCTGTGTGTGGGTATTGTGTTAACACGGCTTAGTAACAAACACCTTGACACAAAGGTGTTTACTTCTTATGTTCAGCATTAGGCAAGTCACTTCTACCTTGTGAACATCTGCCATGTCTCTCCTCTGCCCTTGGTGTACTTGCCTGTATATAGAAGTGATAATAATAAAATGTTTTTTTTTCTTGAAAATTCATTTTAAGAATTTAATGCTTTCTTGGCTTCTTTCAACCAAAATGAACCACAACTTCTCTAGAAAGATCTTCTCTATTACAATTATATTTTTAAAGAACTAACCTCTACACATTACTTCATGCTTTGGAAACTTCTGCATGGTTCATTCCTATGTCCACAGACGATTGGAATTATTCGTGGTATTTGAGTTTTGCCAGTGAGAAGCTTGGGCCTCAGAAGTCACAGGACACAAGCCTCTGAGCTGTGTGGTACTAGCCTCTCATGGCAAAGCCAAAAGTGCCTGCTTCCCTATGGAACAGGTCGGTTAGGACTGCAAATGTGTATGAGTGGCTGGGAACTACTCAGTTGGTAAAGTGCTTGCCCCACAAGCATCAGAACCTGAATTTGTTTCCCAGAACCCACATTAGATAGCCAGATACAGTGCTTATACTCTACATGATGGAGAAGTAGAATTGGTAGATCCCTGGGTTAGACAGCCAGGCTTTGCCTACTCAGAAAGCTCTAGGGCTAGTGAGAGACCTTGTCTCAAAAACACAAGGGGGATGGCACCTTCCTCCTCAGCACACCATGCTATATTCTGACACACAAAATTGTCCTCCAGCCTCCACACCAAAATGAACACATGTACGTGTGCACATTCAAACACAAAATGCATAGGAGGACACTTTCAGAAGCCAATGTTAAATGTATATTTGTATCAACCACCATGGACACCCCAATTTTGTAGTCTCCTTAATAGCCCCTCTCTCTCTACTTTTTGAGATCTTCACAAATGCCATATTTAATTTTGGAGCCACTTCATAATCTTGCTGTCTATAAATTACCAGTATTCCCTCTACTTAACCATCACCATCATCTGCATATTTGTGTGCCTTCATTTCTGGGCTTTAATTACTTCTCACTCTCTTTCCTTCTCTTTCTTCTTTTATCATGAAATATATACTGAGTAAAAGTTGATACTTATAACTCACTTGTCTATCATATCATTGTTGACTTTTAAAAGGCTTGGTTGAGCATAGGTCCTCTGTTTAAGAATCTTGTAACTAACAGAATGATAGAACTGAACTGAACCTTTCCCCCTGCTCTTAAACACGTAGAAATTCTGCACAAATGAAAACATAAAACCCTCTTAAATACGTAGATAGTTTCAAAAGGAGGGGACAAGGAGAGCTGGAGAGATGGCTTGCTTGGNAGGTGCAGAGCTTTCTTTGTAAACACGTGGACCTGTGTTCAGTCCCAAAGCCCATGTGAGAAGCTGATGTGGCAGTGCACACTTAGAAGCCCAGACTGGGAAGAGGAAGAAAGTAAATCCCTGAGAGTCGCTGACCAGTGAGCTCAGGCCAATGAGAGGCCAGGTTTCAAGCAGNAAGGTGGATGGTACCTGAGGAATAACAGATAGGGTTCTCTGGCCCCCATACTCAGCACGGAGGGGCTGGAAGAGGGGACAGGTCTGCTTAACTTTGAGTTAAAGCTCCAATTAGCCAACAGATGAGTGGGTGCAGACATCTGCTTTAGGGGTGCGTGTTAGAACACAAACAGGAAAGAGACTTTCATTCCAGCTGGGTTAGGGCCTGTGGTAGAGCCCCATGCATAAATCCAGGGCCCTGCCACCAAGAACATAAAACTCAGCTACTCTTTGACTAGCCCAGGGACATGGCAAGGAAGCAGAAAGGAATGAGGGACACAAGCCTGAACCACATCGAGTGAAGTCCAAATTTAAACTATGTGAGTCCTAACAAAAGTGCTGAAGCTGAGAAGTTAGCAATAAAAACTCCTCCAGAAGAAGTAAAACATTTATACTTGTGGCAGTTCTAAATGCCAAGACTTCCCAGAGAGTTCCTTCCACAAGCTGATGCCCACACAGGTTCACATAGAAGACTGTGTGCCAAAGTAATGCATGCAAATGTGCGTACTGGCATCCTAAAAATGAACTTAAAAATCTGAAAGATGCTGGAAAAGAAGCATGTTGAAATGTCTGGTGATGTAAAAGGAGTCATAATAACCATGAAAAGAAATGCCTTATGGGAAGTCACAGTTGTTTTTGAAAGAACGTCTTCACTCCTTGACATGGCAAGTACTGCATCCAAAACTCAAGCCCTAGNCACAAGCAATATGAAGTGGAGTCAGTATGAGTAACAAGAATAATAATAGAACATCCTCACTCTTTGGTGTGACAAATACTGCCACCAAAATTCAAGCCCTAAGCACAAGCAACACAAAATGAACTTAGTATAAGTAATAAGAATAATAATAATTAGAGAACAAGGGTCATTCATGANTTTGATAGGGAATGAGGTACACAGAAGGAGTTGGAGCAGAAGGGAGGCTGGAAATAATGTAAATACAATACTCGTGCATGAAATTCTGAAAAATAATAAACAATATATAAACTATAGATATTAAACTGTGGGTTTGACATAAACAAGGAAAAATATTTAGTTGGAAAATAAATGACAAAATCACCTAGAATGAAAATATGAAGAAAATGTCGAGAATGAACGAGAAGTTAACATAGAAGAAGCGATGGGAAAGGTGAGGTGTCCCACTNACAGAACTCGATGATGAGGCTGGAGTGAGGCTACTGGCTGAAAAGGTAGTGGCAAAGGACATTTCAGAATTTCAAAACTGCCTACATGTCAGAAACAACACTGTGCCTCCAACAGAACAAACAAAAACTAGTCCATCCCTAGGTAAACCGTAGTGAAAAAGCAGGCAGAAGAAAAAGAAAAAAACATAATGCTACCAGATAAAATTCAAGTTAGCTATGAGAGATTACAAACTATATGGAGCTTTTCCCACAGCCATGAACAAGATCCAGGCTTCATGGAATACTAGCACCAAAGGACTGAGAGAAATTGCCTGTCAATCTAGAAATCTGTAGCTTCAGAAGGCAGCCACCAAGCAGGTGGTTAATGACACTTTGAAAGAAGTTGAGACTCAGAACTTCAGCTGAAAGATCACTGAAACGTGCTCTCTAATGAGTAAGAAATTAAACCCAGGAGTGAGGCATGGTGGACGAGAAGTACTGATGCCCAAAGACACTGCTGCATCCAAATACGTGGGTGGGCTGCACTGGAACTACATGGTAGAGTGCTTGCCTGATGTGTGTAAGGGCCTGGGTTCCATCCTCAGCACTGCGGAAGGGGGTGAGGGGATATTGGTAAACACACTAGTGAATCTAATGAAAGAAATGTCATGGATATGAGAGAGACAAAGCAGTCTTGATATTGACTGGAAGTATGGTGGGTTGCAAGCCCTGAAAAGCGTTAACATGGAGAATAGGAGCAGTAGAAGAGAAATGAGAGCATTTCTGAGAGCTTCCTGTTTCTCAGGGGACTCTTCCAGTTAACTTCAGACTTTAACTATGCAAGTTCTTCATTCAAAAATAATTTAATTATGCAAGTTCTTCATTCAAAAGTAATCATTAGTAGTGTGAAAATGGAATGTGCACCTTCTAAATGCAGTAGAGAGAGACAGAGAGAGGAGTTCAGAAAGCTGGATGGATCCAGTTCAAACTAGAAAAAGGAGCAAAGTATGAACAGAGGCAGATGGGGGAGTTTAAATGGTGGGAAAATCCAAGCATGTGTAGTCATCATAATAAATGAAAACAGATTAAACTGAGCTATTAAAGTGGCAAATGCTTGGGATTGGATAATGGCAAAACTTGGAGGCTCTCAGACTTTTTAAATTTGGCTTTTTGCTGATTAGATACATGTGGCAAATTTTAAACCAAAGAATTAAAGTTGGAGAGAAGACACCAGGCAAGTCCTAGCAAGAAAGGAAGAAAGGGGGGAGGGGGGAGAAGACAGCATGAAAATACAACAAACAGGCTCAAAGAAAAAACTGTTAAGAATAAAAGGGTGGAGAGCTTGGCATGTGGGCATATGCCTGGGACTCCAGATATTTGGAGGTTGAGGCAGGAGGATTGAGTGAGCCCAGTGTGTGGTCAACACAGGCCTTGTCTTTTGGGGGCTGGGGGTGTAGCTTAGTTGGCAGAATGCATGTCTAGTTTCGGTCCCCAGCCCCATATAAACTGAGTACGGTGGTGAGTGCCTGTAATCCAGTAAGGAGTGGAGGCAGGAGGATGAAAACTTCAAGTTTATCCTCAACTGCATAGCAAGCCTGAGGCCATTCTGAGCTACTCAAAACCTAACTAATAAAAATACTCATTATTATTATTAAAACAGTGTTACTTGATGATAGAAGGATTTCAAATATAACAGTACAGGTAGAAATGTGAGGAAGCGAATCACTAAAGAAGAAATGGTGAGGAAACATTTGAGAAAACGTGTTGAGCTGATGAAACTAGAATGGAAATAAAAGCAACTATGAGTTACCTTTTAACATGTGCTCATTAGATGGCAAAATACTTGGGNCTGGATAATTGGTAGGGTGTGGAATGAAAGGGCTGTCCTACGCCCTGCTGGTACTAATGGCTGCAGGAAGTCTAGGTGAGCAGTTCTATACCAAGCTCTTCTTGTAGAAGCCCAGGTGTTCCTTGGGCGTCCTTTGTAACAGCAATAGTGAGCTATGAATCCATGTGTGCCCTCCATTGAAGATTAGTTTTGTAAATTGTGATGGGACTGGAGAGATGGCTCAGTAGTTAAGAACATGTCCTGCTCTTGCAGAGGACCTGAGTTTAGTTCTCTAGCATCCATGCCAGGCAGCTCACACCTGCCTATAACGCCAGCTCTAAGAGATCTGACATCCTCTGGCTCCCACTTGCACTGTATTCATGCAGGAAGAGAGATTAGGCCTCAACTGTGCTATAATGAAGCTGTTTAAAGATCTAAAGGAAGTATTGCAGTGGTGTTAGCATTTGTTATGTACTTAATTCTGGGTGGTAGGTCTACAAAATTTTATTATTACTCTCTCTCTCTCT
>LZPO01077282.1:0-22167 GCA_001675575.1 Neotoma lepida
ACACACACACATACACACACATACACACACACATACGTACACACACATACACACATACACACACATACACACACACATACATACACACACATACACACACACACACACATACATACACACACATACCCCCCCCCACACACACTCAGGATCTAAATGGAAGCATCCAATTCTATGCTCTTCACACTTTATGTCACATATTTTAATGCCTACAAAGTATATATAATGAAAGCCACATGTGAACACTTACTGAAAGACAGTATGTGAAATACACGGATGGATGGAAGTTTCCTTTTGTGCCCAGGTAGCCACAGCCCCAGGACTGCCAGGCGGTTGGTGTCCTCCCAATCCTTTACTTATGCAAATGAGAGTACATATGCTTCCTGTATCCTAGTATTCTTTTAAATACTAGAATGGGGGCCCCGTTTTTGATATGCCTGTCACAAACATCTTCAGCTCAGGGGATGTACAACTTCTGATAGCCAGAAAGCAAACCACGGACAAGCTGAGAATAAAGGATGCAGAGTGAAAGGGTGAACACTTTTCCCAGACCACGAACCAAAGTTGCTTAGGAGGTATTGCAGGACAGTTTTCATCCTGACCCCCGGGAGAGGCAAGGGCTGTGGAAAGCACTACTTTTCTGGAGTAACCTTGACACTACCTGGAAGGCAGTTCCCTCTGATGGAGGCGCCCATGCCCATCCTCTCTTAACCCTGGTGGAAAACAAGGTCCTGCTCAGCCACCTATCCTGTCTGTCAGTTCTCCTGTGCCTGCTTCATGTGTACAGAATTCCCCACAAGATGCCTTCAAAGCCACAGCCTCACCTACCCCTCCACCTGTGTCCAGCTACTACGTGTGTGTGTATTCACAGACCCAGTGTCTTATGCATGTGTCTGGATAACATCAAGAAAATAGTGCCCAACCATGGCAGGCTGGTAGCTTTTATGCACAAATGAGTTTTGAAAGTTTCCTTATTGTTCCTTAATTGTATAATCCAGTGGTCTGTCTTTTCAGAAATGTTTCTTCTCTTCTTCTTCCTCATGTGTAATCCTGTGTTACTCTCCTGGAAACTTTCTCACATTTATCTTTGTATGCTCGTAAGAATCCAGCCTTCAGCACATTTAATGGCTGCAAAGAATCCCGCTACTTGAATGGTAAAGACTAAACTTTGGTACATCCTGGATGAGGACAGATGGGTTATAGTCATAAAGTCCCTAATCACATTTTCTAGAAAACCTTGGGGTTCACTTTAGACTTTAGTAAACATAACGAAGAAAACTCAGGTGCAAGTAAGGGTTCATTTTACGTGTTTTGCTTTTCTGTTAGCCATACATAATCACTACATGTACATGATCTAATATTCTGTATGTCTCAGATCTCAGCAATGTGCTGAGATTCTGTTTTTGCAAAACATGGACAAATACACTAGATCAAGTTCCAAGGGTGAACCATAAAAATGACAATAATTTTCGTGCTTCGTCTTTTATGACAAAGCTCGTTCACAGTATCGTAGTTTATAGCCTGTGTCATGCCCCTACATCACTTGTGCTACTATTGATGTTTTTTCCTTAAATCAACTCAGTTTTAACATTGTTTTTAACCTTTACTGCTGTGGTGATACAAACCAAGCAATTGCTTTCTCCTTGTATACATTTAAATAAACAAACGTTTGTTTTAAAAGTTTCTTCTCATGCCACTGGCTTCTGTGTCCCATGCCAGCAATGGACAACTCCTCCCATGTTTAGAAGCCTTGGTGCAAAGGCAAGGTAGGTCCTACAGAGGTAGAAAAATAATCCTACCTGGAAATCTAGATATTACAGACCTCAGCAGGGGCAAGACCTGCCCAGTCACTTATCCTTCTGAGCTGATGACTGAGTCTCTCCGGGTCTCTGAGCTTTAGGATGGTGTGAAGCAAACAGAATCATGAATCTTAATCCCTATGGAAAGCCAAAATGTTCTGTGTACATATGAGACTTATGGCAGATGACAATGAATAGCATTGTTCTAATGCTTCAGTCAGCTACACTCACTCAGCATCACTTAGTCGAGAGGGTCTGTGTCCTGATACAAAAATGAGTCCTATGTGGGCCACATGAAGCATATGCTGATTATTCTAGAGCAGTGGTTCTCAACCTTCCTGATGCTGTGACCCTTTAATACAGTTCCTCATGCTGGGGTGACCCCAAACCATAAAATTATTTTCATTGCTACTTCATAACTGTAATTTTGCTACTGTTATGAATCATAATGTAAATATCTGTGTTTTAAGATGGTCTTAGGTGACCCCAGTGAAAGGGTTGTTTGACCTCCAAAGGGATCTTGACTCACAGGTTGAGAACTGCTGTTTTAGAATAATACAAGTGATAAATGCTAGTTAGCAATGATATCAACCTGACTGCATGCTAAGCCCATTCAGAAAGCTCTGGAAACTATCGATGCCTGGGACATACTCAAACAGCACTAACTTCATGAGTAAGGCACTCGTATTGTCATATAGAGCTCTACATTGTTAAGTTTTTAACAAGAGTACCTACCTTTTCATTTTACATGGGGTCCTAGAAGTGAGAAGCCATTTTGACCCCAAATAGTGTTCTTCCTCTGAGGGGCACTGGACACGTGAACTCAAATCTCACAGGTGATCCTAACAGTCAGTGAGGGCTAGAAATCTCTGTCCCATGTAGGGCTTCCCAGCTATTTCAACAGAACCTACGAGAAACAGCATATCCTCACCTCGTCAGTGCTGGCGAGGTGGGCAGCCTTTGGTTCCCTTTTAACGTTTACAAGGCTTTGGGAACAAGCTGCCAGCTTTATCTGAGGCTAAAATTGAACAGGTGTTTGCAAAGCAGTTGCTAAGCTGGTCTGAGGAAAAGGACCACATCAAAGAAAATACCGCCACGAAGAGGTAGAGCGCATCAGAGTCAAGAATTTGCAGGGATCCAGCACTAAACTATGCTCTAAAGAAAATACCTACAGAGCCTAAAATATTCTCTAATAAGAAGGGGATGTTTTCAAGGACCTTAAAGGTAGTTGAGAGCACAGCACATAGGAAAAAAAAATAAGAGCTTTCCTGCTGGGGGGAGGGCACAGTGTAGGAGACCACAGGGGTGCCGCCCAAAGCTTGCTTGCCAATTCCAAGTAGGGCAGAGGCTGGAGACTGCCTGGGGTCACTTTAAGATCTACATTGAAATCAAATCTAAAATGCTTCCAGCTTTGGGGAAAGTGACTAATGTGACTTTTCAGCCTTCTTTCTTGGACTCAGTGTTCTCTCCCCAGGGAGATGCCTGTAAATGTGCCCTCAGTGAAAATTGCCTGAAATTGTACACTAATGGCTTGAAACCCCGAGGACGTTTATGATGATGTTTCTGTCGTGCACTTGGAGGTTGGTTTTTTTAAAAAAAATGTGTTATAGAGCAGTTACAGGCTGCCAGTCATCTTACTTAAGCTTCTGAAACACGGATATATAAAACACGCACACACACAATTGATTTTACATGAAGTATTTTTTCTCTTTTTCATTATCATCTCCCTATATCAGGACAAAAACAATTCTGAGCTCATGAAGCATTGACGAAATTTTGCACACACACACTCATGTATATTTCTTACTACCGCTGGTGGATAGTAGTTAGTGGGTGTATTACGGAGTGGCTTTGTTCTCTGTAGTGCTGACACCCATGGGCAGAGAGCTCCTAGTTTTGCCAGACTTTCTTCTAGCAGTGATATCTTGTTTCACTTATAACTCAAAGCTATAATCCTAAATCCAGTTTGTTGCTCTGCCATTTGGTTAAGAGATTAGAAAAGCCAGAGGGAGTTGGAGGACCTTGCCCCAAAGCCTTGATTAGTTACATGTCAGAGCAGGGTTATGAGTCCTGTTCTATCTACACTCAAAGCTCACGGTCTCCGCTGTGTCATGTCAGTCAATTTCCAATAAATTATAAATATAGAAATACTAGTTCTGGGAACTGTATGCTATAATCAGCACTTTAAAAATCAGCTATAAATGCAGATTGATCTTACACAACCCTTAGTATTTGCTACAGATGCACTGGTGGTGGGCTCTAACATTTTGTCAGTGGCAGGGGGTTAAAATGTATGACAGTTGAGTAGTTTAAAGCTAACGCTGCTCTGAGTTTATGAATCACAGGCACTTGGTCACATACTTCCTACAGTGTTTGCCCCCATCCAACTTCTGGACGGGTAGATCACAGCTATCAGGTGTCGACACTTTTCACCCTCATTAGGAAAAGCTCAGTGGTACTTAGACAAGTACTAACCCAGTACCCATCTGCACTGACTTCAGTCGACCCTGAAGTCAAATATTTCACAACATCCTAGCCTGGACTGGAAACACCTTGCAAAAAGGCATTTGCTTGAGAAACAAAATGGAAAGGTTTCAAGAGAATGTTACACACGCTGCTGGTTCAGAGACCCTTCACGCCAGGGCCCTTCCTTTCTGCTCCAAGGCATGATGACACTGCATGAGACCCATATTTGTGCAACTGAGTGAGTATTGCTTTTAGGGCATCTGGTGGGTCCTGTCCAGGGTGAGTGCAATAGACCTGAATAGTATGTAGACACACCGATGAGGGGAACCTAGCAGGAGAAAGGCTTCTAAGTTCAGAAGGCAACTTGCATGCCGCCTGACAGCTGGGTTCTGTAGCTCTGCCTTTGTCTTCCCAAGTCAATCTTTTCCTCCTCTGTGATAAAACTGCAGAGATTGCAAAAAACCACACATCTTTCTGTCCCAATGTCACAGCTCAGTGGGTGAGACTTAAAAAGAAAAAAGGATAGTGCTCTCATCATAACACGGCAAGCCCCCTAGAGCCCACCAGACTGACGGTTCCTGCAGGAAGCAGCCAGCTACCCACGAGGCGAGGCACTATTTTGAAGCCTCCCTGTTCCTTTTCTATTTGAAGGTACAAGTTTTAGTGTGAGGCTCCAATACCTAAGTGAGAACATAAAGCAGTTTGAGTTTAACACCATCTGGAAAGCCTTAGGAGGTTCACGTGATCGTTACACCTGCCAGTGGGAAGTGAAATCAGCTCTGAGTTTTAGAAGGGACTGAAGCCATTTAGGTCCTGCCAGAATCATTCCCACAGCAGCCCTGGCAGCGCCTACTTCCATCCCAATGGTACCCTTTTCTCTCTTTATGTCTTCCCTTTGGAGAGCCTGATGGGAAGAAATCCAACCTTGAAAATAACCAATGAAGCGATACTCACTACGCTCTGCCACTAAGTCACCAAGGTGACTCCCTGCAAGCATGATCTAATTTGTTTTTACAACATACCTGCAAACTCTGCCAGAGAAGTTAGATCAACTGTGGGTTCCAGGTGGCAGAGAGGTAAGCCAGGCCATTAACAGTTATGCACGGGAATTGTCACCAGGGCTCAGTGAAGAAAGCACAACATTTCTGACACCCGTCTCCTACTCACATTACCAGCCTGGGGCCCTGGGACTTGCAATATTGAGCTCCTTATACAAAGGTGCTTCCCAAGTACCAATGTACTAGTGGCACAAAAAGAAAACCTATGTGGACTCAGTTCTTGCTCTCTAGTGTCAGAATATGTCCATCTTTCCTGTCCTTATCATTTTACATTGGATTAAAGAAAGGGTTGAGTTACAGAGGGTTTGGTTGCTGAAGGTAATATTTGAACGACTGGGCTTATTACACAATGAGTGAACCTAAGGAGAAAGGTATTTTATTTATAGTACCACTGTATCAAATTTAATTTCCTTCTTACCATGGCAACATGCACAAATTCAGAATTGGTGGAATCTCATCAATAAAATATATTTAGAATCCTGCGAAGTGGGAGGGACGATTGGTAAACCATGTCTATCCAAAAACAATTAAAATGCTTGAACCGAAAAATGTCAGTCAAATGGGCATGTGGTGTGCTAAGAACAGGGCATGGGTTGGGGTGAGAACTGACTACATTCAACCAGAAGGTGCTTTGATTTGATTTTTGCAGGTCTTACTGTTTTCAAACTTGGGGGTCACAGCTGTGGCTCAAGACAGGTTCACTCACCCGTTCCCAGTAAGCCAATCAAAAGAGCTAAATTAACAGCAGACAGGGAGATTATTCAGTGTGGCTTGCACCTCCACATCACAGTTCATCGTCAAAGAAGTCAGGACAGGAGCTCAAGCAAGGCAGGAACCTGGAGGCAGGAGCTGATGCAGAGGCCATGGAGGGAAGCTGCTTAGTAGCTTGCTTCCCATGGCTTGCTCAAGCTGCTTTCTTATAGAACTCAGGACTGCCAGCCCAGGGGTGGCCCCACCCACAACGGGCTGGGTCATTCCACATCAATCACTAATTAAGGGAATGCCTACAGGCCTGCCTGTGGCCTGATCTTATGGAAGCATTTCCCTCCTCTCAGATGACTTTAGCTTGTGTCAAGTTGACATAAAACTAGCCAGCAAGCTCAGATTACCCCTGGATTAGAGGCACTAAATCTCATGCTGATAGAAGAGCTCCTGCTAATAGTGTGTCTGGCTGGGTTAGGGATGTGTCCTTCTTAACCCCTTAACTGGAAGGGACCTTGCTTTAAGAACAATAATAAAATTTTTCTAGGTAACCAAAAGTATCC
Source organism: Neotoma lepida (assembly GCA_001675575.1). NCBI lineage: Eukaryota > Metazoa > Chordata > Mammalia > Rodentia > Cricetidae > Neotoma > Neotoma lepida. The sequence continues at coordinate 6,586 of LZPO01077282.1, forward strand.
CCAGTTTGCTCACAACTGAAGAATTTAAAGAAAACGAAGCAATTTGAATAGAACTGCTAAGGGGGAAAAGTGTTGAGTTATTAGCCTGCAATACTTGGGTCTATAACACATGTAATTATCTTTCAAGGCTTGCTTTTCCATAAAACAGAGTTGGTTCCTGAACAAACAGCACTGAAGGGCTGAAGGGAAGGGCAATGCTGGACTGTTCCACCCCGTGAACACAAGCTGGGAGGCCAGCTGCTCTTCCCAGCTTCATGCAGAAATCATGGTGTCTTCTAAGTAGCTCATGTTTGTCTCTTTAAATAGGAAAAAAAAACAACAACAAGGATGTTTTGGTGCTTTGTTGTTGTTTCCTTGTTCTTATTTTAAGAACAAGGCTCCATAGTTCAGGTTAGTCTAGTATTTACTGTGCAGCCCAGGCTGGTCTTGAACTTGTGATCCTCCTGCCTCTGCCTCCTGAGTACTACAATTATAACTTGATGTGCCACCTCCTCAAGTTAAAAAAAATCATCCTTAATGTTTAAGTCTTATTGATGGAAAACTTTCTTTTGAAAAATGTGCTTCCCTGCCTGTAAAAAAATGATAGTCATCATTTATGTCATGCACTATAATATTATGACACTCAGGGGCTGTTGAAGGTGCAGGGTCACTACTAGCAGGTTATGTAAGTTGAAGGCCTGACTCAGGTGCAGCCAGGTTCTTGAACACAACTATGCATCTCTGCAGAAGCTGTGTATGTAATTGGGAGGCCATGAAGTTACCTATTCCACAACTAAGTTTAGATAGTGGGAAAACTGTCTAAAATGTGAGGGTGTACTTACGTAGGTGGAGTTTTCCTGTGTCAGCAGCTGCTCCCAAATAATCACTCAGAAACTTTATATTAATTGTAAATGCTTGGCTGACAGCTCAGGCTTGTTACTAGCTAACTCTTACATTTTAAATTAGCCCATATTTCTTATCTACCCTCTGCCATGTGGCTCAGGGCTTGTTACTTCATTTTTTATATGTCCTGCTTCCTCTGCATGTGGTGACATCTCCTCTGACTCCATCTTCTTCATCCCAGCAGCCTTAGTTTGGTTGTCCCACCTATACTTCCGCCTGGCTACTGGCCAGTCAGCTTTTTATTAAACCAATTCAAGTGACAAATCTTTACAGTATACAGAACGATTATTCCACAGCATACTTACTTTTACTTTCCAAAAATTATGCCCTTGGAAACTTTTTAAAAATATTGTTTTTGATTAGTCCCACTGGAGTATGGCCAAACTACTAGGGGCCAAACCCTAAGAAAATTGACTGTTCCTCCCCCAGAAGCCATCAACTATCAATAGCTTCTCAGTCAGGGGCAGAGGCTCATGAGCCCCTCCCTGCTATAATGTTGACTGGCTTGTTCTTCAGCAGCTCTTTTCCAGGCAACTACTGCTGCTGTTAGGTCATGAGTGCAGCAGTCCTGTCATGTCCAGAGGACACTGCTTCCACTGAGCCCTCCCTGACCTCTGGCTCTTACAATCTTTCTATCCCTTCTTCAAAGAAGGCCCCTGAGCCTTGGCTGGGGAGGGGTGATATAAATGTCCCATTGGTGGCTGAGCACTCCAGTGACACTTATTTTCTTTGGTAAGTTGTATTTGCATTGACCACCAACCACTGCACAAAGAAATTCTCTGATGATGTATGAGATCTGCACTCATCTATGGGTGTAGAGTTATGAATTTAGAAGACAATTTGATACTATGACCATTTAGCAGAATAATAGGAGTTGGTTTATTCCACAGCCTTTGAGCTTCCAACCATGGATTCTTGGTCATATTTAAAGTACCAGGCATGTGTTTCCCCTTGTAGAGTAGGCCTTAAATCCTATCAGAAAGTGGTTAGTTAACCCTATAACACTCATGCCACTATTATACCATGAAGTATCTTGCCACCTGGATCATTACTGAAATCCACAGGCTCACATCTAGGTAAAACTGTTACTGACCACCCCCCCACCCCACGGGAAGCCTACATAACACCTTCCAATACTATAAAAGCTAGCCATCAGGGAGGAAGCTTTATTGTCAGTTCTAACTTGATTTTTTTTGTCCTGTGGCCAAAGTATGTGGTGTCTTCAAGCAATAGGCTGTCACCATTCAGTTATGTTGGGTATCCAATAGTAATTGTAATAGCATACATCTATATGGACATATATTATAAATAGTTTCCATATGGACCTTTTCAAACATCCCTAATTATCCCTCCTCCACCCCCTCTTCTACCATACCCTCCCATCCCTCTCCCCACCTAAACCTGCATCCCCATTATTCCTTTTTTCAGCTTCATACTGCCTCTGGTCTCTCCCCCCGCCCCCCACACCAGTGACTCCTTTCTAGTTTCCTGGATTCTATAAGTACTCCAAGTTACTTTAATAATCTTGAATGTGAAGTTTCTCAGAAACAGCAATACATTATTTCACAAGTATCTACTCAGTTTTCAAAAGTTTCCCCTGAGGTCTGGGATATCATTATGCCTGGATGATGCTGTCTGAAACCCCTGAAAGAATTTCTCCTCAAAGTTCTTAATTCCTTTCCTAAGCACTCCCAATATCCCATTAAGCCCGAGGCCCAGTGGTGGCTACAGCCTCTTTTCATAATTCTTGGCCACCAACCTATACTGCCACTGTAAATCCTGGAAACACACCCATAGACAAAGGCCTGATGATACTTAACCAATTTGGACAAGACCTAGAGCCATTATGGCTGCTCTATATCATGTTGAACCAAATTTTATACTCTCTCAGGACAAATACCCAGAAATTTCCTGGTTTAGTCCCAGACTTAATGGATGCCTTCTTCTTTATCCAAGTACATCCTGATTCTCAGTTCTGTGACACTTGTCCAACTACCTCAAGGAGTCAACATCAGTCATGGGCATAAATATCAACTATGTTCCTTTCTGGTAATGGCAGGTACTGACTGCTACCTTTGCATTTCTGTTTGGACTCATGGCTAAACCTCTTTTTGAGACCTTACATGGTCCAGAAGAGCAGTCTCTATATCAGGCCTCAGTATGGATAAGGCTCACAGTCTCATAAACAGGCCTTATCTACAGCCCTTAGCTTTAAGAAAACCCTTCTCCTTACAGGTCATGAAAGAAGGGGAACTGCCTAATGCTGGGGCTGGCCACTTGCACTGTAACCTATCTGTCAAGAACCTTAGACTTTGTAACTTGTTATGGTCCCTGTGTCTCTGACCTTTGGCTTCAATCACCCTCCAGACTACATTTCAAATGCTCTTCAATCATACAGGACTGAGTTGGTCCATCTTCCCCCTAAACTGCTATGGTATTTATTTAGTAATGGCTGCTCAAGGAGGCATCTGTCTGGCTCTAGACTGTACAAACAAGTCAAAAATGGTTTAAGACTCAAAAGCCAAGCCATTAAAATCTGAGAGAGAGCCTCCCAGGGCTGGCTGTCTTGGGAAAACACTCTGAATGGCTCCTCTGGCTACTCCTCTGAAACCACTGGCTGCCGTCTACCTGATCCCTGTGTCTGGTGCCCAAAGTTTTAACTGAATTGTTAAATTTGTCTTCTCTAGAATCAAACAAATCTAGGTCCTGATGATGCTTCAGCGTGGATTCCAGCCAACACCAGCCGACAATCCATTGCCCATAGGGCTGTTAGAACAGGCCAGCAGGCATTTATTTGTGGACCAGCCAATTTCCCCTTCATGACTGCCTCCCACAGTGCTCTGACAGAACAGCTACAGTAGGTAGAACAGTGATAATACAAACCTATTCAGCCTTAAGAAAAGACCCTCAGTCCCAAGATTGGCTTTGATGCTCTATCAAGCACAAATGTGGTGAACAAACAAGTCTGGGACCCTATGGGAGTCCCTTGACTTCACAAAATACAACTGGAAACTTTCTAGACCATCAACAGTGCAACATGTTACAGTGTCACAGTCTACTGAACTGTGTATCACAACTGGTATCAACCTCTGGAGGATCCATCTTATCACTTAAAACAACCAATCAAAATCAACCGCATCCTTACAACAGAGTTGCTATCCTGTAAATGCTACAGCCAAGAATTGACCAATAAGAACTGCCATGCTTGGTCCCTTATTTGCATAGCAGGAAGCTGGAGGAAACCAAAAAGAGAGCAGCTCCCATATACAAACAGGACCAGTCCCTTATCCTATGTCAGGCCATTCTGTCACCGCTCTGCCCACTGCCATTGCGGTAAGCTTCCTTTTCTACTTTCATCTAACTTGGATGAATTCTTCACTGTTCTCAATTCCAACCCACCAACGATATACTCTACTGTATGTATGTCTTCACCAATAATCTACATGCTAACTTGTAGGTATATGTGTGCACCAATGTTTCTTTCTTACATTTCCTAGAAGATTTTTCCTCCAGTATAAATTTAGTGTTATCAGAAAGTTGACATCTGCTGCATGAAACATCGCCCAATCTTGGGAATTACACAGGGAGCAATTTCACTAGCCAATGACATAGACAGAATTGGCATTCTCCTTTTCCACATCTATATTTATATTTCACTTTACATTACCTCACCTTAAAGCCAAACTAGAAAATCTTCGCCTTCTCCTTAAGGCTGCTGCATTTTAAAAAGTACAGTCGGTTCAGAGCAAAGCGAGGCATTACTACTCTTCCAAACCATTTGTAGGTGTAAATTCATTCTCCATAAAGCCTTGGCTTTGAATTTTATACCACATACAATGGCCTGCAAGCTACATGTACAACAAGAAGCTCAGGACTTCTTTTCAAGCAGGAGAATGAGTCAGCATCTTTCACTATTCAGAAAGCTCTAGATGTTCATCTGCATTCTCCTCTCCTGTTCCAGGTGGGCAGCATGCTGAAGACTCCCACATTTCCTATTTGGCTGTGCAACATCAATGGAAATTACAGCATCCTTTTCTGCACAAATAGGCAGCTCTTATCAGACTGGAAAATGGAGCATGTCTTTGATCTGCACTTTTACAGTGGGCAGCCCTTACAGAAAAAGCCTGTGCATCTTACAATAGGTGAGCACTTGAGACTCCCAAGTGTATGCTTTAGTGCACTCACAGATGTGGCTATTGTTGTTTAACAGCTGTGTGGTTATTTGTGCTACCACTGGAAGACATACTTAGACTCAGTTTCTAAAATGAAGCCCCAGCCTAGGCCTAAATCCATTGTCATGTGGGGCTTTACAATGTATGTGTGTGTGTGCATGTGAATGTGTTAGCATTTGAAAGAACACAGAAAAATAAACAAATTCTAGATAAGATAAAAAAAATAAAGGTTGAAGAGTCAGATTTCCAGAAATCTTTCTCCAGGGCCCTGTCTTTAAGCATGAGGTGTCTAAGGCCCCAGGAAAGGCATGCAAAGGCAAAGGAGACACAGTGTTCCACCTGGCCGATCCTGTACACAAGCAAACACAAGACAGTCATCCAGTGACATGAGTAGCTGAAGAAAGAATGCATTTTTGCTCATATTAATTCAAAAGACATTTCTGAGGGCAAGCTATGAGCTGGATGCAGGGAACCCACTGTGCATAAGTTCTAGCAAACTTTTAGCAGGTCTTGGGAAAAACACAGACAGGTGACCATTTTTGTCTCAATTACAACTCCAGTTCCTTGAATTCATGAGGAAAAATGATTAACCTTAAGATGTCTTTAAATACTGGCACCTTTGACAAGATCATAACAGTGGACAAACCTGACTTCTGTTCGGCAACCTTGGCTCCATTTTTGAGATTTTGTCAATGATTGACTTTGCATTTGGCATCGTAAGCCTGGGGTTAATTCACTTTCTGTTATCCTCACTGCATTTAGAAATGGCTCTAAGAGCATATTTGTGCAGCTCCTATTTTTTTCCTTTAATTATGAGAAATGCATATTAACTCATATACTTTAATGTGACACTGGCCACATAATATCTATTACCATTTTTACTTTATCTTACCTATGAGGTAAGGTCCATTTTTTCAGCTTACAACCATCCCACATATTCTATTCTGAGTACTGTGTTGAAGGCGTATGTAACATAAGCATTAAATTCCCAATAGCCATATGAAGCAGGTACTCTAATATCTATTTTTAGTTGTATAGTTGCTATGTTTAGCCACTAAATGAATCAATGAAGCACAGCGATGGTATTTTAAGTACTTCTCAAATGTCATCTGGCTCATATGAGACAAACCTAGGCCTTGAAAACAACTTCTAGATTCCCTTCCTAGACTCTATCTCCAAATGAACATCTCTTCTTAAAAAGCGATGAGCTTTCTGTTCACCTGTTTTCCTGGTAATATCAGTGACAAATGCCTGATGTTCGTGCCACATCACGTTGCATTAAATGACACGAATATTCACATCCCAACACACGGCAAGCCTAGCTGCTATAGGTATTTCGACAGGTATTTCGACAAACGATCTGCAAGAATCTCCCCATTTAGTCAGTTCTAAGGCTTCCTGGACCAGCTCCACCCACCTGTCTCTTTTCCTGGTGCGCTGGCGTCTTTGGGAATAGACCAATGGACCTGGATGTCAATGCTGCTTTCCGTCCTCAGATACTCACTCCCATCACTGGGAAGGGGAGCACCGTGAGGATAAACATGGATCAGGAAGACGGTTTTCTCCCGTGGAAATGGCAATCAGAACTAAATGGAGAGAGGCTACCGTCAACTGGAATGGAACTATTCCTTTTTTCTAAAAGGAAAACTAGAAACTTGTCTGAAGGGTCAGAACAAATGGAATGAACAGGCCCAGGGCAGGGGTGAGCATTTAATTACTACATTCCTCTTTCACGAGCCCCACTGAGAAACACCACTGGCAGTTTTTCTCTTTGCTGTGCCCTTGCAGTCGTTATGAGTGCTGTTGAGAATGTGTTTTTATCCCAGGGTCTGAATAGTGATTCCCTCATTTAATTCAGAAGAGAAAACATGGTCTCTCCTCTTCATGTTTTCCAAACTGCTCTTTTTCTGAGACTTCACTAAGACTGAAGCTGGGAGCACACTTCTATTTGGAGATGAAATCATCAGGAATACGTCATCAGCTTTGAGCAATGGCAAGAGCTCAAGTCTCCTCAAGGCTTCCCGGTAAGGACAGTGTTTCTTTCCAAGGACATACCTCACACAGCCACATTAGTTGATTCTTCTCAGCGAAGTGGAAGTGGGCTTCCTCCTGAGTGGAGAGGGGGCTAATCCCTGTGTGCTGGAGCTCTGGCAGCTGGGCTGAAGACCCAAGCAGTCAAGGCATCAGGCAGAAAGACACATCCTTCCTACCAGTGTTCTATTTGTTTCTTTCTCCTAAACCAGATATAAATAATAACAATAAACATAAGTTGAGACAGTCTTGCTCCTTCACAAAATAAGATTCTACAAAAATAAAATCTCATCTCAGTGTTCAAGGAGGAAAAGAATTCCTTAAAGAATGTGATCTTTCTCTCTTATGCTAAATGCCTACACATTTTCTGAAGAGATACACAGACCAGACATATATTCTTTCTAGAAGATGTACAGGAGAAGCCTCTGGACATTTTCCCACCCCCACACCCTATTTGCTGACTCACATATTTAGGACTTTGGAAATGGAAACCAAAGGTCAGATTCCAAGGAACAATGTCTCTGCACTCAGTGTCCACATTAATTTATTAAGTGCCTTTTCACTTGGCTCAAGAATAGTATATAACCTGAGATGAATGTGGAGAAGAAAGCTTCAAAGTCAGTAATAAATTGTGTCTAAAGAGGAAGCCTTTGGCTCAGATTGCTGATCATGGTATCTTCATGATTGGTGCTCTCATCCAGAATTTTAAATACATCAGACAAGTGAGTGGAGCCCTACGGACCCTGGTCTCGTTGGGTATTAGTGACACTGTATTTTGGGGGGAGGTTTGGGTCTAAAACAAATTTCAGTTTGTTCTAGGAGTATTAAGTTGTCTCTTTGGGGGTTGATGACTGGAAAGCTTGAAGGCATGCTAGAAAGTATTCTAACTGTCAGGAAGCAGTCAGGCCAAGAGATACCGCTAAGTCTCAAGCAACAAGGACATTCTTTTAGCCCAAGAACAGTCTAGGCGCTGGTCCTTGAGGGATTCCTGACTCTCTGAGATCAACTGTAGTCCCTCCTGTGTGGCTGAGCACAGGTATACTTGCTACACAAACAAATCCAGGGTTCTGCAGAACCTTCTGTGATTATGACTGAGAAAATACAGCAACTCTCGCCTGAAGTGTTCCTTATAACAGCTTGTTGAAAATAGCCCAGTTCCTTTATTTTCTATTCTTGCCTTTATTTATTCTTTGATTTTTTTCCCATAGTCTTTTTTACTTTTTTATAGCTATATTAGCTTGCCATGTTTCATATGTTGTAATTTATGTTAAATTATCTCTGGAACAAAATTCTATTAATAAATAAATGAAGGCAAGATTAAGTTCCTATGTTTATATGTAAAGATAACAATTATACATAAAGGTATTCTTCACTTTGCATCCATGTCAATATTCCATGTAAATGAGTTTTTATTTTATCTTGAAGTGAAGCACCCACTCATATTTGGATCTGTTTTTAAGATGGAGATATGTTATTTAGAATTAGCTATTGCTGCACCCAGCACAGCTCCAAGGATGAACCTGACTGTGGTAGTGAGGGAATGAAGAAAAGACAGACACACAGAAAAGCTAGGATGGGTGGCCTGGGCTCTTGGATGGAGAAGCTTCAATAGCATGGAAGCTCAGCATGTTTGCTACATACAACAGGACAGCGAGGTGGGGTTAGAACCCACAGCTGAACAAGGAGGCAGGGTTACTGTGTCCTGATAAACGCGAAGGCAGGGTTGATGGTATACAGCTGGTCAAGGGGACAGGTTTAGCCAATCTAGGTAAGGGAGCAGTCTCAGACCATAAATATCTGGGGAGAAAAACCATGCTGGACATTTCCTACACTATTGACATCCACATGCCAACCAAAGAAAGACTTCGCCATCTCTCTGAGCCTCACCCTAAGGGGGCAGGGGAGACTTTGCTATTTTCTCCTAGTCTAAAGCTATGGTCCTTAACATGACCATGCCTATGTCAACAACACTCATTGACTCAGGACTTCGTTCACTCAGGGCTTCTGACCCTCCCCACAAGCTCTACATTTCCTGAGCTATCAGTCTACCTTTAAACGTCTTATGTTTTCATGGAAATGACTTTATTATTTTTCCTGTTTAGCTTCTCAAACAGGGGAAAGGCTATTTCCATGAAGATGAGTATATTAGCTTTTCTGAATAGTAACCTAAACTGACCGTGCCTTTAAGTGGGAATGAAGTGATGAGGAAATGGAGATACTTTCTTTTGGAAATATCAACCTTGTTCTGGCTAGTTTTATGTCAGTGTGACACAAGCTGGAGTCATTTGGGCAGAGGGACCTTTAATTGAGAAAATATCTCTATAAGCTTTGCCTGTACATAACTTATTGTGCTTCTTTTCATTACTGATTGATGTGGGAGGGCCCCGCCCATTGTGGGTGGTGCCATCCCTGAACAGGTAATACTGAGTGCTCTATGAAAGCAGACTGAGCAAGCCATGGGATACAAGCCAACAAGCATCACTCCTCCATGGCCTCTGCATCAGCTCCTGCCTCCAGGTCCCTACCTGAGTTCCTGCCCAGACTTCCTGATGATGGATTACAAGCTGTAAATTAAAATAAATCCTTTCATTCTCAAGTTGCTTATGCTCATGATTTTATCACAAATGATATAAACCCTAACTAAGAGAAACCTAGACTAGTATACTCCTCAAAATAATAGTTTACTATCAGAGGAGAAATACAGGTCATTTTTTTTCAAGTATAAGCTTACTGATGTCACTAGACCAGATAGGACTAGGCAAGGGGTGGGCAGGCCTGGATTTCTTGTACTAAGCTTATGCTGCAGAAATAACCCAAAGCAACTGGATGAGAATTGTGTTGAGCTGTCCTGATCACATGCAGCCTTCAGTCACACCCAAACCTGACCTTACTTACACATGAATAACAAACAATATTATTAACTGTCATAATTGCCTTTGAAACATTATCTTTTATTCATCCATCCATTCATTCACTCACTCATTCACTAATTCATTCATTCATTCATTCATTCATTCATTCATTCATTCAACTTTTCTAGTATCCCTGTCACTATGACCAAAATATCTGATAACAACTTACAGGAATTCTTTCTATTGGCTCGTTGTCTCATAGGTTTCAATCTTGGTGGGGAGGGTAGACCAGAGCAGAGCAAGCAGTTCATATCATGGTGGACAGGATGCTAGAAGGGGGCAGGGCAACGTACAGCTTCAAGGATACATCCTCAGTGAGCCACTCCATCTACCTAGCCTTCAATTCCCAAAGAGCATCAGCAGCTGGGGACCGAGTGTATAATATGGCTCTATAGGGGCCGCCCCACCCTGTGTGCCAGGCACTGTGCTGCCGCTTTACAGGGAAAGGAGTCTGGTATGCCTGTCCTACAAGAAGTTTGGGAAAAGGTATCTCTGAGGAAGAGTCGCTAGGCTGAGGCGGCAAGGCTGAGCAGAGGTAACTGGGTGAGTGGAAGACAACAAGTGAGTGTGAAGCTCCGTTGTGGGGTTGCCAGAAGAAGAGAGAAGTCAGCAGGGACTCCAGTGCAGAGAACAAGGTGGGTGAGAAACCGCTGGACTGGTAGGCGGGGGCCCACCAGGTGGCATTCTACGCCAGGGGGCATTAGAATCTTGAAGGATTTTTAATAGGCCTGGCAGGGTTTACATTTTGAACAAATGCCTTGGTGTGAAAACAGACTGGCAAGAGCCCAGAGTTCGTGGAGAGACTAGCTGGATGGCTGTTGGCTAGGGCTTCATGGGTGAGGATGACTATTGTCGACTGAGGGCAGTTACAGGAGACTGAAGTGGGTCCCTTGAGGAAAGCACTCAGAAGGTCAAAGAAGGAGTAAGCTGAGGTAGGCTGCATGGGGAGGGGGATGGGAAGAAGAAGGAAGAGAGGTGGCTTCTGAGTTTCTGGTTTGGTAACTGGTGAAAGATTGCTCCTTCCCCAAAGAGGGGCAGGAGGATATAGGCATGGAGAGAAGGAGAGGGAAAGAGAGGGAAGCTCTCCACAGGTTTGGACTGCACAGGCCTGGACCAACACTGGGGGACATGATCAAGTCATACGGACTTGCAGTGACGTAGGAAATCCCAGGGACCTCTCAGAGGAAGACAGACCTCAAGTAGAATACGGGTGTTTCCTGCATGGTAATTGCATTGTGTCTAAATTTAAATTTTTAAATATTCTAGTCTGATGTTCTTTGGGGAAGGAGGGGGGAGAAGAAGGGAGGAAGGGAAAAAGGGAAAGAGGGGAGAGGGGGGATGACTAATTTCACATGGGGAAAACACTTCCAAACTACCCACAGAAGCCAGTCTGAACATCAGAGCATGAGTGACCACCAAGAGGACATGAGCAAGGCACACACATGGCACCAGTGAAAGAGAAAGCAAGAGAAAAGCAGTCCAGACCCAAGACGAGGTCAGCAAAGCCCGAGTGCAGCAGCTATGCTCTCCCAGGTGTTTCCCATCTGGCTTGCTGTCGAGCTGGGTCTGGGGTGTAGGTCAGTGGTGGGGCACTCACCTCACATGAACTCAGCCTGGAGTTCAATCCCCAGCACTCAAGGAAAACTAAAAGAGCCTGATCTCATGAAAATAAATGAAAAAGTGGACTACAGAAATGCATCTTGTCACAAAACCCTAAGGCGTTAGTAGTGGTCACCAGAAACAATCTAAATAAAGGTATTTTAGTAAATGGTTGTGTTAAAAAGCAGAGAGGACCAAGTTTGAGTGGATTCAACTAGTTGTTTTCATAGTATCCAGTTTCACTCAGTTAATTTCCTAACTTATTTATTTATGAGGCATGGGGGTCTCACGGACCCCAGGCTGGCCTCGATCTTTTTGTAGCTGAGGATGGCCTTGAGCTTCTGATCCTACAGTCGAGCTAACCCAGGGCTTCATACATGCTAGGTGAGCACTCTACCAACAAGATACCCCCACACCCCCATAGCTTAGTCGTATTTAAAGTATTCATCTCAAGTCTCTGTCCAAGAAGGACTTTGAGCGGCTGGTAAATGACAAATGTCTGCAAAACTTTGTATCAATTTCTTTCCTTCAGCGACAGAACCAAACAATAAAGAAAGTATTTTCACTACTGTCCACTAGGTGGAGCTGTAAGAGTGACATTTTCAATTGTATTAACATCCAAGTAAAGGTGGGCAAGTTACACACACACACACACACACACACACACACACACACACACACGATAAATACTTTTTTAAAATGCAATATACCCATGCAATGGAATATGTAATGGAGTAAAAAAGCAATAACATACATAGAAGACCACATCATAGTTGGATATCCCATAGATGAACTGCAAAAAGTTATGCCAAGTGAAAGACCACACATTACACAAGCTAGTGTGTAGCAAATCACTGTAACAGACAAAAGTAGATGATAAAAGTTGATTGGCTATTTCTTAGGTCTGGAGGGCAGTCAGAGATGTGGAAGGCAGGAAGATGGGGACAGGTAGTGCCTCTTTGGGAGATGATCATGATGTTCTAAAATTGGGTTGTGACCCAAATCCAGCAGGCTCTCCCAGCTAACCCAAAAGCCACCCCTGCTAAGGAACCAGGTAGACAGACTGCAGACCTTCACATCTCCCTCTGTTCCTCCAGACCCAGTCTCTCAGTCTTACCCCAAGCTCTGCAACAAAGCACCCACTCCAGGCTTCCCTTTCCCCTTAACCCCGTATCATGTGGATCCCACAGATCTACCCCTCCTAACTTCCTTCCCCAACTCCAGCCCCCCCCACCCCACCCCTGTTAACACAAAAGCCAACCCTGCCAGGGAAACAGGTAAGTCACCTGCAATCTTCACCTCTCCGTCTCCTGCAGTCCCAACCCCCATAGTATCATCTCTATAGAGAACACCTGCTGTGGGCTCCTTTTCCCCTCTGACCCCATCCACAGTGGATCACAAAGATCTTCTCCACCAACCCTCCTTCCCCCGACTCATCCCATTACCCCAGTCTCCACCACAGCAGGCATTCACTGAGAACACAGCAGCTGGGCAGGGGGAAACAGATCCAATGCTCCAGTCTCATCCCCAGCATATAGCTGACCTTCTGGGGTGACCTCTCTTCACTGTCTACCCCCTTTCCTAGGAGACTAAATAAGCAAATCCTGGTTAAACACTCCACTCTCCTCCTTCCTATGACCCTCTTTAGGAAGTTTATCCAGCCTATCCCCATTCCTAAGTGTCATCCTGCAATACCCAGAAACATGTTTTACCTGAAAACCCCAGGGCCTGAAAGCTATCAGATTCACAGAAAATTTCCTAACAGGCAACACACAGCCATTACATTCTCCTAAAATCCAGAAAGGAAACAGAAACCAAGGAACAAAACACCCACCCAACAAAGACAAGATCAGAAATCAGCACCTAGACCTATAATCATCCCAATCGCAGATGCCTAGGCGCCAGCGTAAAATCACAATAACACTCAGAGCAGTGTGTCTCCTCTCAAGCCCAGCAACACTACCACAGCAGGCCCTGAGTATTCCAACATAACTGAAGTACAAGAAAAAGACTTTAAAACAGCCTGTATGAAGATGATAGAGGTTCTTAAAGAGGAAATGAATATATCCCTTAAAGCAATCCAGGAAAATACAAACACTGGAAGAAAATGAATGAATCCTTTAAATAAATCCAGAAACAGTTGAAGGAAACAAATTAAACTGTTCAAGACCTGAAAATGCAGACAGAATCAATAAAGAAAACCCAAACTGAGGGAATTCTGGAAATGAAAAGTTTAGGAATTCAAACAGGAACTACAGAGGCAAGCTTCACCAACAGAACACATGAGATGGAAGAGAGAATCTCAGGCATTGAAGACATGATAGAAGACATAGATACATTGATCTAAGAAAATGTTAACTCTAAAAAACTCCTGACACAGACATTCAAAACATCTAGGAATAGAGGGAGGAAAATAAATACAGGTCAAAGGCATACCTAAAAGTAAGAAAGGTAGTTTATAGCAAGCCCATAGCCAACATCAACTTAAATGGAGAGAAACTCAAAGCCATTCTACTAAAATCAGGAACAAGACAAGGTTGTCCACTCTCTCCATATCTATTCAGTATAGTACTAGAAGTCTGAACAAGAGCAATAAGACAACTGGAGAAAATGAAGGGGATACAAATTGGAAAGGAAGAGTTTAAATATCATCTTTATTTGCAGATGATGTAAGTATACATAAGTGACTCTCAAAATTCTACCAGGAAACTCCTACAGCTGATAAACTTTCAGCAAAGTAGCTGGATACAGAATTAACTCACAAAAATTAGTCCTTCTCATAGATGCAGACAACGAACAGACTGAGAAAGAAATCAGGGAAACAACACCTTTCACAATAAATAGCATCAAATAATATAAAACATCTTGGGGTAACTCTAACCAAGCAAGTGGAAGAATTGTACGGGAAAACTTTCAAGTCTTTGAAGAAAGACATTGAAAAAGATATCAAAGATCACAAGATGGGAAACCATGAGATCTCCCATGCTTATGCATGGAGATTAACATAATAAAAAATGTAAGATTTCTGCTCAGAAAGTCCCCTGTGCCAATGTGTTCAAGGCTATTCCCCACTTTATTTTCTATCAGGTTCAGTGTATGCAGTTTTATGTTGAGGTCTTTGATCCATATGGAGTTGAGTTAATAGTAGGATTAACATAGTAAAAGTGGCCATCGTACCAAAGCAATCTACAGATTCAGTGAAATCACCATCAGAATACCAACACAATTCTTCACAGTTCTTAAAAGGAAAATTCTCAGCCTCAAATGGAAAAACAAACAAACAAACAAACAGAAACAGAAAAACCTAGGATAGCTAAAACAACCCTGAACAATAAAAGAATGCTGGAGGTATCACCACCCCTGACTTCAAATTATACTACAGAGCTATAGTAATAAAAAAAAAACCAGCATGATATTGGGATAAGAACATATATGTTGATCAAAGGAATTAAATTGAAGACCCAGATATAAATCCACACACCTATGGGCACCTATTTTTTTCTAAAGAATCCAGAAATACACACTGGAAAAAAAGACAGCATTTTCAATAAATGGTGCTGGTCAAACTGAATGTCTGTATATAGAAGATGCAAATAGACCCATACTTATCACCCTGCACAAAACTCAACTCCAGATGGATCAAAGACCTCAACCTAAAACTGCATACACTGAACCTGATAGAAAATAAAGTGGGGAATAGGCTGGAGCTCATTGGCACAGGGGACTTTCTGAACAGAACATCGTTAGCACAGGCACTAAGATCAACAATTATTAAGTGGGACCTCAGAAACTGAGAAGCTCCTACATATCAAAGGACACCATCATTCAGACAAATCAGCAGCCTACAGAATGGGAAAAGATATTTGCCAACTCCACATCTGACAGAGGGCTAATATCCAAAATATATAAAGAATTCAAGGAACTAGACATCAAAAAACAAATAATCCAATTTAAAAATGAGGTACAGATCTAAGCAGAATTCTCAA